>JADBJO010012644.1:0-17500 GCA_016801955.1 Conus betulinus | reverse complement strand
TAGCTTGCATTCTCACAGTGACTGCTGGGATCACAATGTAGGAAAGTATGGGTCACGGGACTATCTGTACAAACCAATAAACTCTGCTGAGTGTTTCTAAGTGTAGGCAGAGGTAACTGTAAATGCCTGAACACAGCTTGAGAGGGATACCTGCTCAGTAGTTGTGACTCCATTTCACACAGTACTGTATAACTTATTGATGACGAAATGAGCTGTTCTTGTAGTCCGTGTTGTGACCAGTACGCATTCTTCATTTTCCTTGATGGCTTGAATTTACTGTGGCTGAAGTGGTTCAAGTTGTAGATTATGTTTTATCAAACCAGCGACGAAGCCTACTATATGTAAAAGGTACAGAGTACCAGCCTGAAGTGTAACCCAAAGTTACACGGTATAGAAAATAGTTTCTGAATATATGTAGGCTATTTTCTAGTTCCTGTCTAGTTTTTACTGAAGCTATTCTCTGACCTATCTTCCGGCATTTATAACCAGCATACTTCAATGACAAACCTGTATCAAACACAGTCTCTTTGAAGCATTTGTTGCGTGAAGCCCATCCCCTGACAGCCAGGCCACTGAAGGGGCACTGTTCTGTTTCATCCTGCCCATCTTCTTCACACTCTGTCTTCAGATTGCAATGCAGAAACTTCTGAAATTTGAAATAATAATTCACAGAACAATTAAGAAGTCCACTCGGTACTCTTTGAGGATAGTCACTGTCACACAAACCACAGAATCCAATTTTAAGAAAATTAAGTTTGAAGGCATCATGGTTGAATTGAAATGTAATGGTTGAGGTGGCAAATATAGAAGCTGGTGCCGAACGCTCAGTACACATATGCGCAGTATATTCTCCAGAAGTATCGCGTTCTCTGTAAATCACTTGTGCATTGCTTCTTTCAGGACAAGACTCAAGGTAATATGACTGAAGAACGCTCACCATAATAAGACAATTATGATTCATTTTTAGTGTCTCCCGAAAATGATTGTAGCTAACCACAAATGGTATTACCATATATCCAGAATACTTTGTCGTATACTGAGTGACTAATGTTTCACTTTCCATTGTCTGAAAATCAACTGCAGTCATAGGATAATTCAGACTTACTATCCACATTGAATTCGCATATGAATGAATCAACATGTCTTCCAGACTGTGAAGATCGCATTCTAGTACAACCTCACTGAATGTTGAAAATTCTAAGAAAATTCTAATCTTCCAGTGAATTAAACCACACCAGTATGTCAGCCGTCGAACTTGGGCACGTACATACATGCCCTTTTTCACCTTCACATGCAGGTTACAGAAAATTGTGGAAGCCCCACACACCCCATGAACCACTCCCTGGTCTGTTGAAAACAGTGGGTTTTCGTAGTTACATTTGGACACATTTACTTGTAGGAATGTCCTGTCTGTGTAGTTTTTGTTGAAAGAGATATTCTGCCCCTGGACAAGCCTCCCGGATCTTTAGAGGCCCCCAGTAGTGGTGACTGCACTCCTGCTCCCATCTATAGTATCAGTGAACATCTCGAAAGCCGTCAAGTATAGGGCAAAGACAAGTCGCATCAGACGAGCGTATTGACGTTCTTCGTTTTTGTTTTGGTTCGAAACACGCAAAGATCTAACTACAATTCTTTTTATTTTCTTATTCATTGGCCTTATTCATAAAACATCATCGTGCAACGTCTTTGGTGTCTCTTGAATTTTTGGAGTAATTCACCATGCATCAACCTGTTTGGCCTACCGTTGTCTGCAGGACCATTGGGGTTATGCGTTAGAAGATTCATTTAAAGGCGATTTTGCTCGATGGATGGTTACTATCAGCGGTGATGTGACATACAATGCTCAGGTTAATGAGCAGTAGAGCCGACCACTCAAACTCAGGGAACATTTTGACCTTCCTCACGTTTGTTTTAGATCCTCAAGTATAGGCTAATATTTTTTTCATATTGAGTACCCCCTAACATTTTAGCATTTCGTGCGTGTGTGTGTGTGTGTGTGTGTGTGTGTGTGTGTGTGTGTGTGTGTGTGTGTGTGTGTGTGTGTGTGTGTGTGTGTGTGTGTGTGTGTGTGTGTGTTTAAAGCCGTTGTGACCGACGTACCGTCGTAAAAACTGTTAAAGATGGCGCCTTGCTTTGGCAGGAACTGGTCTCTGAACTGTGTTACTAATGGGATTCGTTGATGTATTATTTTACTGATGACATATAAATAAATATAGGTTACATATGGTGCATGAATTTCCGAAAATGACGTTAAAGTCACGTCGTCGAAGGCCAGCATTATAAACACCCAGCACCAAAGAAAACCTCTACGGTGGGCCTACTAGTTGTTTCCCCTTTCATCATTGCTACTTAATGGGTACTAGGCCAAACTGTGCCACAACCTAATGACATTATCCCATGCCATGGCGTTGTTTTCATCGGATAACAGGATAATGTCAAAAGCTCCAACTCATCCTTAATGCCAAGGCCTTTTGTTCTTTTTCAATATTTTCTTCATTGACTGATTAATGATGACTTTACGATCATGCACATTGAGTCCATTTGACGGTATACAAGACCATACTCACGCATGTCCGTATCGTTCTTGCAGTGTTTTCATTGACAGACGGGAAAGTCGATTTTACTGTATACACATGTACTCTCTCGCCTTTTCATATCGTTCTTGCAGTTTTTCCTTTGACTGACAGAGGACGATATTGTAAGTTACAATACAACATGCCGACTTGACATACATTACACATGACTTTTGACGTTATTCTGCATAATTTTAATTGCTATGCTCTGGAGTACTCATGTATTTGTTTTCTTCTTTGAATTTATGTGATATTATTTTTTGTTATTGCGAAAGGCTGCATCAGTTTGCATGCATACTGTCTGAAGGCATTACTTACATCAACTTTACCGATCTAAAAGGTCCGTACAAAGAGCACGTAGACTTTCTTTGTAAGGTCACGTTTTCTCTACCTTCGACTAGCAACATGGTTACATGATCAATTCGTATGACACTTCGAATTAAACACTTAGAAGCTGAATTTTGTTTATTGATGTAAAAAGAACACTTTTTGTCATTCGTTACACCTATTTACACCAGAAAATCTTTAAAATTAGCATCTTTTTGGTTCCCAAAGCATCAAACCTGTGCCGTCAACCCTTTATTTAGTCATGAAAAGGTTGACACATTTTTGAATACACAGAGAGTGGTTTGATATCTTCTGTACAGTCTTACTTAATTTCTAAAAGTTTTAATCGCTAACGCTTCCATAACTGACACAAATGCGAGTGGTGAAAAAGAAAATCCACATCAAATAGCACGCATTGTATCAAACCGTTCAAGAGTCTTGTTCCATACGTAAAACATTTTGAGCCATTCTAATAAATCATGAATACACTTACAAGACATGAGCTAGCGCCACATACGTCCAAGCATGCTTTTGTTACGTTTCAAACAAAACACTTAACCTCAAAATCAACAACCACCCTCTGCAAGTAAATCAAAAATGTCAATCTATTTGCTGCTGTGCTTTTTCCAGGCAAGGTAATCTTTTATTTTTGACTCTACGACAGCTTGTCTTTATGAAAAGAAATACAAATGGTGTGTGTGTGTGTGTGTGTGTGTGTGTGTGTGTGTGTGTGTGTGTGTGTGTGTGTGTGTGTGTGTGTGTGTGTGTGTGTGTATGTGTCAGTGTGTGTGCGTGCGTGCGTGCGTGCGTGCGCGCGCGCGCGCGCGTGTTTATGTGTGTGGTCTTAGGGCAAATTTGCATTTTTTTTTCAAAAGTCTACTGTGCTCCTGGAATTTAACCATTTCTTAAAATTTCTCAATGCGTTTGTTGATCACTCTGTGTGTCTTAACTTGTCAGGAAAGAATTTCATTTTCATTCAAAGGTAGAAAGGTTCCATGGAACACAAAATGTGATCATGATTCATTTTACAGTCTTGTTTTAGCCTGTGCTCTCTCTCTCTCTCTCTCTCTCTCTCTCTCTCTCTCTCTCTCTCTCTCTCTCTCTCTCTCTCTCTCTCTGTGTGTGTGTGTGTGTGTGTGTGTGTGTGTGTGTGTGTGTGTGTGTGTGTGTGTGTGTGTGTGAGTGTGTGTGTGTGTGTGTGTGTGTGTGTGTGTGTGTGTGTGTGTGTGTGTGTGTGTGTGTGTGTGTGTGTGTGTGTGTGTGTGTGTGTGCACTAATTTTGACTCCATTTTAACTATAAAACTGAAGATTGTGTTTCTTGTGAGCTAAGTCTTTCGCACAGTCTATTTCAATATGTGTAAAATCTGCAAGTAATATTTTCGAATTTCGAGAATTTTCTTTGTACAAAATAATCCGTTTCCACTTTGGTTACACAAAAACATCCAATTTCAAGTTTATGCATATCCTTTTTAGACCGCAAAATGTGCTATTATCATCGTCATTAAGGTGTGCTTGAAAAAGGTTTTTCCGCTCTTTGCACGAACGTAGTATAGTTCAGATTGAAGTTGTTGAAATTCCAGTATCCTGGACTGCGTAGAATGTCTCAACATTAATTCGAGTATTACTGAACAGGGATCAACATTTGAAGGAAGGTTATGCTGGCTGTGAGAAGAAAATGCAAAGTTATATTACACTTTCTGAGATAAAACCATAGGCAGGACCAGGGTCTATTATTGCGTTGCTTCTTTAGCATGTTTGATATTGTTTTTCATCATGAAATATCCTCTAACTATCAACCAATTTGTGATTGTGTGTAAACTTGTTTACATAGCATCTTTCCACGATCCAACACTTCATGTTACTGATCTCGTGTATCCTGGTCTGTGAGTTAGAGAAATGGAGGATAACAGCAGATCCAGCGTGAAACAACCAGATATTCCTGAATGAAAACTGTCAATGTTTCTCCAGATTAGACTCAAGAGACAAGAGACAACTGAATGCTTGGTGTATCAATACATTTTAAAAGACCCTCCGGGCATCTGACAGACATCATGATTCTACAGAGAAAACGGCCCATACTTGTATCAAAGACGTGCTGCCTCTGTATTTTTCAACGTGTTCATTTTCAAAATGAGAATTCTGTGAATAAAGAACTTATTTTTGTTCGAAATTCTGAGCGTATGCTAAGGATCATGTATCAACATACAACAATTATGCGAAAAATACCACATATTCACTGCCTGTTTTTCATCCCTGACATTTCTGAGAAAATAAAGTTGCACACATTTCTGAACGATCCATCTTTTGATGGCAGGTCTGTGGAACACAGAGGGACAGTCAGAGGCACACTGGTTTCACTTTCCGTTTTTAGTGGAACAGGCAACTGCTGGAAAAGGCATTAGTGATTTAAATTGCCATCTTTTATACGTCTCTCTCTCTCTCTCTCTCTCTCTCTCTCTCTCTCTCTCTCTCTCTCTCTCTCAAGGCTATAAATCAGGTTTATTTGCAGATAAACCAAACTGATAGTTAATGATTTACGAGAAACAGTTACAACCAACACAGATGATACACACACACATGCACACACGCATTTGCACGCACGGGCGCGATTGCTTTTACCTTTATGGACATATATTTTGAAGTATATGTAATCTCTTTGGCACTAATGAACATCTCTCTCTCTCTCTCTCTCTCTCTCTCTCTCTCTCTCTCTCTCTCTCTCTCTCTCTCTCTCTGTGTCTGTCTCTCTCTGTGTGTGTGTGTGTGTGTGTGTGTGTGTGTGTGTGTGTGTGTGTGCGTGCGCGCGTGCGCGCGTGCGTGCGTGCGCGTGCGCGCGGTCTGTGTGTGTGTATGTGTGTGTGTGCCAACACCTAGAATAGATCTATTTAAATCAAGCTTCTTACTCTGGTAGTGTGGCTTTGAATTGACTTCCACTACTTTTCCGATGCACTCAAAATGCAGAATCCTTCATGGAAAAACTAATTACACATTTCACAGTAGACCGTTACTATTAGGGACGAAATACATATACCAGGGCACACCGTCTGTTTTCCTTCATATTAAACTGATACGCCGCTCCTTTCTACTGATTTATTTTTTAAAACCAGACAATGACAAATGAGAGATATGGTTACCACTGGTTTTATTAATGATTGTAGTTATAATGTGATGAATGGATGTTGTGGTCCCTGATATACTTTTGATTTCTTGAAGCACAGTAACTACACCATGATTAATGTGTGTCCTGATTGCGGTTGATTATATTGATGTTTTGTTACTCTTTATTAACTACACCATAATAAATGTGTATCCTGATTGCGGTTGATTACATTGATGTTTTGTTATTCTTTATTCAAATTTCATCGTAATGTTTAGCATATGATATTTTGGAAAAGAAAAATGGAAATATAATCACTCTCTCCATCTCTCTCTCTCTCTCTCTCTCTCTCTCTCTCTCTCTCTCTCTCTCTCTCTTCTCTCTCTCTCTCTCTCTCTCTCTCTCTCTCTCTCTCTCTCTCTCTCTCTCTCTCTCTCGTATTTATGGCTGCGTATCGATGGATTGTCAGTTAATTAATAGTTCTAGTCTTGGACAGTTCAAGAAGAAAAACAACGACGGGGAGGGGGAGGAAGTTTATGATGGCCTCCTCTCTCTCGACGGGGGATCTCTCTCTCTCTCTCTCTCTCTCTCTCTCTCTCTCTCTCTCTCTCTCTCTCTCTCTCTCTCTCTTCCTCTCTCTCTCTCTCTCTCTCTCTCTCTCTCTCTCTCATTCGAACAGTAATGTCTTAATGTATTCTGCCTTCTGTAACATCTACATTTTTTTCATGATTCCATTTCGTTACGTATTAGGAATGTTGTATGATGCACTGTGTTTAATAACGATATGGAGGTTGACAATTCGTTAGATAACACCGACAGTCAGTTGACGAAATGTATCACGTTTTTATCATACATTATTGAAGGTGTAGCACGTATTTATGAGCCTGATATGCAATCTTATATTTGTACATTTGATTTTGTTCTTCTTGTGGAAACATTCAGTCGAACTTTCCCAGCACTCATTTTCCCCAACACAAAGACTACGTTTCTCCTGGTGTAAGTCTGTCTGATACTTCCACTGCTCGTTTGTCCGGAGGTGTTGTGTTTCTCGTAAGAAAAGTACTCGGAGCTTATGTTGAACGTATTGATATTGAGCATGATAATTTAATTGTTTTCAAAATATCTAAAACTCTGCTTTGTACTGAATGTGATATTGTTATAGTGGGCGTCTACCTCCCTCCTCTTGATTCTGCGTATTATAAAGATACTGAAATTGTCAATGGAGTGGCTCTGATTGAGCAATGTTTACTGGATCTTATTGAAATGTTAGGTGATATTCACTTCATTTTATGCGGTGACTTTAATGCTAGAATTGGCGTCGAAAATCCTCATGATGATATTGAGCCAGATGAGTTTATTGATGACTCTCATTTTGAGTCGAATTGCTCCAATGTTCGTCGGTCAATTGATCATACGGTAAATAATTTTGGTAAATATTTTGTTAATGTATGTGAGCAGTTTAGTTTATCTGTCCTCAACGGACTGTTAGATGGTGACTCGTCAGGAAAGTTTACGTATATATCAACCGCTGGTTGCTGTGTTATTGATTTTTTCCTGGTGTCAAATAACTTGATGTCTATGTGCTGTTCTTTGAAAGTTGAGGACAAAAAAGAGTCAAAGCACATGCCAGTGGAATTAAAAATGCCATTTTCTAGTTCTACAAATCTACCTAGCAGAAGTTTACCTGGAACTTATTGTATTTCTAAATATGTGTGGAATGATGATATGAATCAAGATTTTGTTCAAAGCATTTCCTCCGACTAGGTTACCTATTGTTTTAATGAAGCAATACAGTTAATTGATTTTGATATTAATGTTGCCCTAGAAAAATGTAACGAAAGCTTGTTTACAGCTGGACAATGCATGAAAAAGATTATTGTAATAGGTAAAGAAAGGAACCAGTTATGGTATGATCTGGAGTGCAGACAAAGCAGGACTTCCTTGAGAAGACAGTTGAGATCATCCAATTCAAAGCATAATGACGCAGACAGACCAGCTTACAATGAAAAAGAAAACAGTACAAGGAGTTGCTGCGAAAACAAGAAAGCTGCATTTAAACAGAATGTTTTACAGACTCTTCAGAAAAGCATCAATAATCCAAAAACCTTTGGGGTACGGTAAAGTCTTTTATTTCAAAACGGTCAATACAAAATGAAATTACTCCTAAAGAGTGGTACAATCATTTCAACAAGTTGTTCAATTTGGCGCCTGATGGCGTTGTTATAAATGACGATATTGATCTCACTTTTGATATTCGTCCATCTGATGCGGTCGGAGATGACGGTGTTGATAGATACAACGAAAATGTTGACAACAATGTTGATATGGATGAAAATGATAATAATGATGAATGCTTTAGTGATAATGACGATGATAATAATACTGATGTTCTCGAGCGGGATATTGATGAAAGTGAGGTTAAGGAACTATTTCGGTTTTAAAGAAAGGTAAAACAGCTGGTCCAGATGGAATCAGTGGTGAATTTTTCAAATTTTCTTCAACACAAATGATGCATTTTCTTGTGAAATTTTTTAACACACTTTTTTCATCTGGAGTATACCCTGATGCATGGACTGAGTCTGTCATTCAACCACTACATAAGAAAGGTGACATTGCCATTCCTGACAACTATAGGGGAATATCGTTGCTGAATATCAGTTGTAAACTCTACAGCTATGTACTAAATAAGAGACTTTCTCAATGGATCGAAGAAAATAAGGTAGTGCATGAGGCCCAGGCTGGTTTTCGAAAGGGATATAGTACTATTGACCAGATTTTCATTCTTACAGGATTAATCCAAAAACAGTTACTAAAACATAAGAAACTTTACGTAGCCTTCATAGACTTTAAGAAAGGCGTTCGACTGCGTAGTGAGAGAAAAAGCTTTGGTTTATTCTCAAGAAAAATAATAAAATTAAAGGTAAAATGCTGAATGCAATAAAAAGTATGTATCATGTTGTTAAGGCTAAAGTAAGAGTTGGTGGTGGGGATTTTACTGAGACTTTTATGTGCCCACGTGGTCTCAAACAAGGAGATACCTGTAGCCCTGTACTTTTTCCCCATATTAATTAATGAATTGTCAGATGAGATTATACATTCAGGAAAACATGGTATTCAACTTAATCCCGACTTCGTTGAAATTTTGATTCTCCTTTTCGCTGATGACGTTGCACATGTTTCAGATACTGTAAGTGGTTACAAACCCAGCTTATTAACTTGTGGCGTGTCTCTCAGCAGCTTGTCCTCACTGTTAATATGGAGAAATCCAATATTGTCATTTTTAGAAATGGTGGTTATATTTCAGTACGCGAAAGATGGCTATACGGAAGTCAGAATATTTCAATTGTCAATATGTATAAATACCTTGGTATGTTTCTTTCAACTCGGTTGTCATATACACATACCCTTGTGGATAAGGCAAGCCGCGCAAAAAAGGGTGTAATTGCTCTGTTCAGACTTGTGGTCCATTGGAAATGAATTTTTAAAAACTTTTTGACTGTCAGATTCAGCCCAAATTGACTTATGGTGCTGAAATTTGGGGTTGTTGTGCAAATCTTAATCAATAGAATCTGTTCATCATCTTTTTCCTTAAAAAGATTTTTGAATGTTAAAATTCATTCTCATACACATTAGTATATGGTGAAACTGGTCGATACCCGCTTGCTGTTAATGCCAATCTTAAATGTGTGAAATATTGGTTACGTGTTTTGAGAATGCCTTCAAACAGACTTCCCTTAAAATCTTATAACATGTTGCTAGCCATGCATAATCAAGATAGATTAACTTGGGCTTCCTCTGTATGCTTTCTCTTATATCGTTATGGTTTTGGTCATGTGTGGCAAAGCCAGGGTGTTGGTGATTGTAATATGTTCCTATCTATTTTTAAACAGAGACTGGTTGAATGTTACCAACAGGATTGGTATTTTGAAATAACTACACTAGAGCGTTTCTCTTTCTATAGCTCATTTAAATCAACATTGTCTATTAGTTCATATTTGTTTAATGCTAAACATATAACTCTACGGAATGCATTGACAAGAATTAGGTTGGGTGTGTCTTCATTGAGACCTCACCGCTTTGCGACATCGCCATAATGTTTCTGTACAGAGTCTAAATTGCCCATTCTGTCCATTTGTCAAAGAAACCGAAGTCCATTTCATTCTTATTTGTCCAAAATATAAAGAACTCCGAGAAAAATATATTCCACGTAAATTCTGTAACTACCCATCAAGTTTTAGATTATCTGTCCTGGTTGCTAACGAGAACAGTTTTATTATAAACAACCTTGCAAATTACGTCTAAAAAGAGCACTACAGATGAGAAGACAGTAGGCTGTACTGACTTGATGTATAATTTGCTGTATGTTACAGTTTCTTCATCACTTCCATTATTGTGCATCTATTTATTTTATGTCTATACAAAATGAGCTTTGGTGATGTTTCTCTTCTACATAGAATTCATCCTGCCATGAAATGGGTCTATGGCCTATTCATTACAACATCATTCATTCATTCATTCATCTCTCTCTCCTCTCTCTCTCTCTCTCTCTCTCTCTCTCTCTCTCTCTCTCTCTCTCTCTCTCTCTCAAACACAGTAATGTCTTAATGTATTCTGCCTTTTGTAACATATCTACTTTTTTTCATGATTCCATTTCGTTACGTATTAGGAATGTTGTATGATGCACGTATGAAACCCCCCTTCAGCATGGGGCTGTGGTCTTAGACTGAATAAAACATTCGCATTCGCATCTTTGCACTCTCTCTCTCTCTCTCTCTCTCTCTCTCTCTCTCTCTCTCTCTCTCTCTCACACACACACACACACACACACACACACACACACACACACACACACACACAAACACACAAACACACACACACACACACACACACACACACACACACACACCCTACACACACATATACACACACACACGCTAGCGCGCGCACGTGCACACTCACACGCACACATACACACATCATGATAAATAAGTGTTGTGATCATTGATGCTAAGAATTCATTGTCGCTAACTGATAACTGATTGTAGTAATGTCCGTTCTCGTCTTGCCTGTAACCACATCATGTAAATGTAAAAGAAAAAAAAAAATGTGATATTATTGATACATTGTAGTTGTCTAATTATTCATCCTTGGTAGCTTGTTGTATTTTAATATACTACGAAATCTCTCTCTCTCTCTCTCTCTCTCTCTCTCTCTCTCGAGTGAGTATGAGCTCACACAAAGCGCAAGCACCATTTTCATTATGTGTGCTGATTTGGGTGACGTTTTGTTTAATTACTCCGTCCGGAGCTTTATTGTTGGTATATCGTTGGATCTATCTAGGTGCTGGTGACTCGCTGGACACGGTGGTGTTGGTTTGTTGGTGTGTTCTTCATCATTTCTGAGAACTGCGACGTTTTTTTTTTTCTTTCCACCACAATGGGTGTGGACATTAGGGCATACCGCAATGCGATCGGTACACTTGCACCCAAATTAGCCAACCTGTTATTGAAGAAGAGAACGTGCAAGAGATCCCGTGCATCCCATGAAGCATTTTGTGGCAAGGTACACAGTGGATTGGGACATCACTGTCTTTTTTGTGTGGATGGGCCTGCTCGCGCACAGTGTACCGTTCTTTGTTTACAGCATCATGTGCACGGGATAACTGTGTCATAGTTTTGACATGAGAAACTCAGTGTCTCCACTGACTGTGAACAAGGATTCCCTTTCGCACCTTAGCTATCATGACAGTTTTGTCAGATAGACCAACATTCTCTTTTGTGACAGCACCTTGTGCTACATATGACAGCCTTTCTGTACACCCACCACCAGACCTGCATTCCTGTTGCTGCTGTCCGGGACAAATGGAAACCAGCCCAGGGCCCCGCTTTATGGAAAACTCAAAGAAGGCTCCATTAACATACAGTGTGAACAATCAGAAAGAATGGAAGGCAAACATGTACAGCGTGTAGAGGACAATATCAATGAAATATGAAACGTTTTACAAGATCAGTTCATACAAATACAGAACGTTGTCTCCACGTTGCAGTCATCAGTAAAGAAGACTAGGAACAGCTGGGTCACATGAAAGAAGATCAGAGTCAGTTTGATTCCAGACTGAGACATCTTGAAGATGAAGTAGAGAGGCATGAGCGCTATTCTCGGCGATCCAACTTGCTGCTGTATGGAATACGAGAAGGGAAGGCGAATCCCACGATCGATGTATGGAGAGAATGATTCAGCATCTGAATCACAAATTTCATCAGAAAAGCTGGACGATGGACGACATTGATCGGGCACGACCCATCTTGGCTTTACCAGCGTCAAACACAGAAGGCCACGCCCGATCATTGTGAAGTGCCCACAGATGTGAGGGACGCCATGGTTGATATGAAGGACTGCGCTGGGAAGAGCCATGATGCGGGACTCGGATCGACATACGAGTGGCCAGGGACCTGACGAGGCAGCAGAAGAACCCACCATGGGCCAACAGCTCCATCAGGAAGGCAAGCATGGCTACTATTCCAGAGGCAAGGCTGATTCGTCACTCAGTGACTCTGATTTCCAGACTTGCAAAAGAATATGGGTATGAGAGGGTGTGGGGATGGTTGTGGTGAACCTTCTAGGTTTAGGTTCTTTACTCCTGTCTGCTCCGTCCTCTCCCCCGGGATTTTTAACCAAAATCTTTATAAGCTACCTAAAAATTTACCGTCTGCCTCTGGACGATAGACATTTGTGGCTGGTTGTTGGGCAGTATTTTACGTTTTATCTTTCCTTCATCGAATCAGTGTCTGGCCGTGTGTTCCTGAAAATTAAAGCATTGTGAACTCAGTGTGCTCGCTATGGCTATGGCGGCCCTGTTAGGTGTCGGTTCTTCCCTGTGCATTCATAGATCAGTGGGGCCCGGACTTTCTGATGCGTCCTCCCCAGCCTTTCGCTTGCCCATGTTAGCCTATGGGAGGAGGAAGGAAGGCGATGTCGCGTGCGTGCGTGCGTGCGTGTGGTGTGTGTGTGTGTGTGTGTGTGTGTGTGTGTGTGTGTGTGTGTGTGTGTGTGTTGTGGATTGAGAGAGAGAGAGAGAGGGAGAGAGAGGGAGAGAGAGGAGAGAGACGGGTTGGAAATAAACATGTCGACAAGAGGCTTGGTATTGGTACCAAAAGCTCTTCGCCTGTTCTTGCCTTTGGGTGACAGCATTGCGTATCGATCCGGCGGCAGGTTGTCTCAGCTTGTTAAGGCAGATAGTGGCGAATGGCGACGGGAGGTCAGCGACCTGCCTGTATTGCACCGCTGCCCAAGAGATTCTGACAGGTTCTCTTGTTCCGCGGCCAAGTGCAGTCAGTATTGGGTGATCCCGGAAGGCGCTGAGAAAGGTTCCAGAATGCAGACAGTCGCAGGAAGTGTGCTGCGCGAAACGGCCAGTGATTAAAGGCCCTCTTCTCTTGCCTTTCCTAGAATATTGAACAGAGAAAATGATAACCAGAATTAAAGATGAAATATAAACTCAAAGAAACAAACAAAATATCAAACACCACCCAAAATGACCCATGGTCTATCGTGTAACTTCAACTGGATTTAAGGGAAACGTGTGTGTGTGTGTGTGGTGTGTGTGGGTGTGTGTGTGTGTGTGTGTGTGTGAGAGAGGAGAGAGAGAGAAATACATAGTGTATGGACAGATACAGTTTCAGGTGTCGTCAGGTCTTGTGAGTGCTAGTCTTTCGTATTGTTAGTGGCCTGAGTGAACAGATGAGCTGTGAGCGCTTTATGGACCAATGTTTTGTGTCTTGACCCCACTTATACACAGCACAGTGAGCCACTGTGTATAGTGTAAACGGCCTCCCTATCTCTCCGCCTAAAAGGTTCCTTCGCAAGCCACTCAGCAAAGCCCTGCTTCTAGGGCTTTGACAGAAGACTACAACATCCATCCTGTCGGCTGCCAGCCTTACCTGGCTTCCTAGTAAGCTTTGGGTCAGGTAAACAAGCTTTTTTTTCCCCACATGTTATGTTCGTCCAAGCTTTGGGTAACGTCTGTCGAACTAGAACTATTTGTATTTGGATGCAGCAGTTGTTGGTGTATTATGTCTGGGAGAGGGGGCAGTGGTCATTCTTAGGGACCACCGTGGAGAGACTCATGAAAGGGTGGTGGAGAGTTGTGGGTGTTGTTTGTTGTTGTTGTTGAGTGCCCCCACCCCCACCAGTTACCCACCCCACCCTTACCCTTTAATGTGTCAACTCAGAGCAGCATGCTTTGGTAGATTTGTAGTGAAGTGCAACAGCTGCTGTTCAGCTCTGTCCGTGTCATTGGGTGATTTTGTGACGTAGCTTAAACGTTTGCTTCTGTCGTAACCGTTCAAAAACAGTTCTGAATATAATTATAATCAACAGTTTATACAGATGTTTGAACGGCTTTGTTTCAGATGACTTATTGGGACTTTGCTTGCTATGTTTGTCTTGTGAGAGGGGCGAAGGTGGCTTGAAAACACCTTAGCAACCTCCTCATGTGGTCATTTTCTGGGGACAGTTTTGATGGTCTATAAACGCCGGTGAGTAGTCGGAGAAAGGGTGTCGAACTGTTCTAACGAAGTCATGGCGCTAGTTCGGTTAGAGTGCGTAGAGGTGCGATGGTGCCTAGCCCGTTACTGAAAATGATGGGGCGGGGGGAATGGTGGAAAAGGTAAGGGAGAAGGGGGGGGGGGGGGGGGGGGGGGGGGCAGAGAGAGAATCCAACAAAGTTGAGGAACACATAAGCTTAACTAGTACGCATATGGGAGGGAAGAGGCACACGGGGGAAAACTGCATCATAGAATCGACATGGACAGGTAATTTTCATTCACGAACCGCTTTCCTGGTCTCTCCGCAAATGCCAGTGTGCACACAGGCAGACTCGCGCACTCAAAATGTAAACAACACGTGCGAGCGCGAGCTTTTAAATTGACTTTCATTCAAAAACAAATGGCCAGTTACACGTGGCTTCAACACTACGTGCTTCAGCCTTGGAATCAAGTTCATGACTCCATTGTAAGAACAACTCGTGTGACTTTTACTTCATGCCTGTGAACACAACATGTTCATGAAGAGCCCACGGTTGATTGAGCTCACCTCGCCTCGTTATCGGAAAGAACGCCATGGGTGTCAGAACAGTTCTCCAGTTTTATGCTGTTGATTCCGACTTTTCCGTTGTGCATGATATAGGCTACATTCTTCTCAGACCCAACGTTGAAATGGAAAGCTGAAGGTGTTTTAACAACAACGGTTTTGGCGCGTTTTGCGGCTGTAAAGCATTACGCGTGGAACATAGTGTTTGGTAGTCGAGTTGCGGATGTAGAGGACAGATGGGGTCATTGGCTTATGAGGACCGGAAAGCAAGCTGGCCGCAGATTAGGTTGACCTTTGTACAGCAAAAAAAAAAAACAGAACACAGCACAGCGGATGCACCAGCTTGCCCCGGTTAAGTGATAGGAAGAAGAGGATGTTAGGCTATTAGCTAGTCCGCGGAGCGCGGCACAGTAGAAAAAACTACCATGTGGAAATGGACGTGTAATTTACCCCAATTCACTAGGCCCGGTCCGCCTTGGGGATCAGAGCTGGGAGGCTGGCAAGGGAGACGAGTCATGCTTGGCCCGAGTCGTTCCCCTTGTATGATTCATGCTGCATTGTCTGGAGTTTGGGCTGTCCGTGTTTTTATGATGATGAGAGAGATCAATGGCTGGCTGTGTGGGTTCTGTTGTGGTGGGAGGGAGAGGGGTTCTGGCGGGATGAGCCCAGTCTGCCCTTGTATCACATTTTTTTTTTCTTTTGCTTAATACAAAGTTTGTGTATATCAACGTTTGATAATAGATAATGGAAAATGTGTTGTTTAGAAAGCCTTTTGTCATCGTTCCATTACAGAAATACGATAAGCAAAAAGACAGTAGAACAAGATTTGATAGATGATGGCGAAATACCGAAATTCCATCTCATTCTCTGAACTCGACGCCCTCATGGTATTTGGCTGTTTAAACCAGATTCAGAACTCTGAACTAACTCTCTCTCTCCTCTCTCTCTCTCGTCTGTTCTCGGTTCTATAACACCCTCATTGTTATAGAACCTAGAAGCTGAAATTTTGCACTTATTCACATTATCAATTATATTCACATTCAAGATACATCCTCCAAGATGGAACCGTAATCAGCTGATGTGATGGTTTAATTGAAGATGTCTGCGCTGAATTTCATAAATCAGTAGAGCAGAAGAGATTACCGAAAAGGACAGAGGAAAAAAAAATAATTGGACCAAATTCTGCCATACCAGTACTCCTCGCGAACGACAGCAGCGCATAAACCTGCTGATAACGCAGCATACTACAAATGGCGAAAACAACCCGAAGTGCCAGGAGAAACAAAAGAGGGAGGGGACCAATGTCTCGTGTTGCACCGGTGGCTGTCAGAGCGGAGAGAAAAGCCAGATGGCATGCGCAGAGGGCGGGGAGGGGGCCGTCTGCCGTGTCCCCCCAGTGTCCCAATGCCCGGCCCGAGGGACATGGGTCACTGGCGTCGCCCACCGGAGCCCAGAGAACGAGCGGCCCGCCGCGGGAGCCAATTACTGTCAAAGTCACTACATATCTGGTGTAGGAGACGAAGGGGAGGGAGGAGGTTGGTTGCTGCCTGCGCAATGACGTAATGTCAGCGTGGACTAGGTACTTTCCGATATCATTTCGAACTCCTTTGGGGATTCTCGGAGAGGCATTGGTTAGGGGATAAGTCCATCAGTCTTTATTAGTGGTTTGTTTGTTTGTTTTGCTTTTCTTTTCATTCTTTCTTTCATTCTTTCTTTCTTTTCTTTTCTGTCTTTTTTTTTTTTTGTGCTTTGTTTGTTTCCCTCTTCCTTATGTGTTTTTTAATTCGCATGAGTTTCATTTTGGGGGATACCATATTCATTTCACATAGCAACCGTTTTCTATGATTTTTTTTTCAATAGGAATTTTTTGTTTGCTTTACCCAAGTTACTGGTAGAAAATGTGCTCAGTTGTGTGTATGTATGTGTGTGCATCCGTGTAGATATACACAAGTGCGGATTTGAAAAAATGTTGTTTCTACCTGTTTTAAGGGTTGTTGTATGTACTTTTTCAAGGAATTTGAACTTAATATTTATAATAGAAACCGGTAAAAGTTTCAAAAAAATCGTCTTGTTTATTGTAAATAAGATAATAGTTTTGGTCATAATCAATATTGTTATAGCAGAATAAAGTATATGAATGTTTCCCGGGGTGGGGATGGTATTTGTTTATTGGGTTACACGATCATGTCTGCACATTTTCGTTCGTTTTTTAAACCTTGCCTTAGGTTTTTTTTTTTTTTTTTTTTTTTTTTAAAGAATAATTTTAAAATGTTTTAAAACAAGGTAACCAGACAGTAAGTAAAGTCAAACTTCTCCAAACCAAATTTATCCATTACAGAATAGAAAAGCGCTCATCTGATATTGGAAGCAACATAATTGGGGCGGTTGGCGGGTCGCTTACTTCTACTCTCAT
>JADBJO010012643.1:44507-56762 GCA_016801955.1 Conus betulinus | reverse complement strand
AAGTGGTTATAAGGAGTTATTTTTTGTATGCACAAAACACAAACAACCACACACACACACACACACACAACACACACCACACACACACAGAGGCAGGCGGACAGACAGACAAACAGAGAGAGAGGAGGGGGGGGGGGTGAATTATGGTTTGAACCTTAAAAACGGCTGTACAGTGGCGTTGTGACCATCCTCCCAAATAGCAGCATGGTACCCCGTGACATGGCTAGTTTTGACCAATCAGTGCTAACAGCGATACCTCCTGCCTGACTAAATTCTGTGGTGTATCTTAAGAGCAACTTTCCATTTCTAGCTTTAAAAACTTCACATGTCATAAAGCTTCTTTCTGTCCCGCGTTAAGACTGGTTGTCTCACTTATGAAAAACCCGGGTTGTCCAAAACCTGTGGTGACATGACATACAGCCTCTGTATGTTCCATGTCAAGATTGTCTTTTATACGAACATCTCTAAAAATCTAAGGTTAATATGACATGATTATAGCCTTTTCATATCCCATGTTAAAATTAATTGTCTCATTTTATGAAAATCTGTCTTCAAAAACCTGTTTTATGGGGGGAAAAGTACCATTGCCAATCTTTCTTTATTTTCTAACTCAGAGTTCGTGAATAAACATTTCATGGCTGGGTGAATAATAGGGAGATAAGCGGGATCGAGAGCTTGCTGAGTGACTCGAAACATCTCATTGGAATATCCCCAAGATCTAAGTTAACATCCACAGAAATAGCTACAAATCGTTAGTGACAACACTGACCGTGGGACAACATGTGGAGTATTGTATGTGAAAATAAACCCGATGAGGCAGTGGCTCGTAACTCAGAAAACTATCTTTTAGTCTGCGAGTTTTTCACTTATAGATACCAAGCCGTCAAGCTGATTACAGGAGAGTGACCCACATGATGACTCGTTTCAGTAAAATATGGGCTTTAAAGCATGCCACATCACTGTAAGAGATGATGACTTCAATCTGGTCTGCTAATGATGAGATCTGATTCATGGCCAGTTTGACTCTCGAGGTCTAAAGAAGTGTTCTCTAGAGAGGCGAATGACCTGGAACTTTCCAAGCATGCGTCAACACACACACACACACACACACACACACACACACACACACCACACACACACAGTCACACACACACACCCACACACAAACGAGAGAGAGAGAGAGAGAGAAAAGAGAGAGAGGAGAGAGAGAGAGAGAGAGAGAGATAGAGAGAGAGAGGAGAGGAGGAATCTGCTTTTTTAGTGCAAAGAATCACACTGTACACTGTTGTAATGATAACATACTCAAAATGGTGGACGTACTATTCTATCAGACGGTATGTTTCAACAGACATCTGTAATGCACCATCACTGCTTTGTTGTCTTTCGATTTCATGACTCAACAGACAGTTTTAAACAATAGCATTATATAACTGGCATTTCTGAGCAAGTTATCCAACGACCGGGGAGTGAGAGTTCGTGAAGCAGAAAAATACAGCCTGGGGAAGAATAGGAGGATGGATACTTTACCTTATTTTTTTTAAATGGGAGAAAAAGAGGAAAAAAGAAGGAAAGAAGGAAAGAAAAAGAAAAAAAAAAGAAAGAAAGAAAACGTAGTTGGGGATTAAAGAAAGGGAACAAATATATGGTTAAACAAAGAAAATCATCAGCCCACCTTCCACCCACCACTCATACAGGTACTCAATGTCATTTGTGTGTTTGCTGAGAGATACATTCTGGTATCTGTTTTAAGCAGATTGTTCGTGAGGTTTGGCAGCTTGACATGACATCAGTCACATAGTCATGTGCACAGGATGTGTGAAGGTGTCGTGTGCACATGTTGTTTTGTGTTTTAAGACTGAACGTCAGCGGTATTGGGGTATTGAGAGAAAAAAAGGATCATGTGATTGTACGCGCCGCCTTTTTTTTGGATAGTGGCCCGGATGAGTACTGCTTGGGAGCGCTGCATGCGTTTATTTAACTTAGAAAATGTTATAATCACTTGCTCTACGCCAGCCGGGGGAGTCGCATGGTCAGTTTGATTACAGCAATTGAAGACCGATGCAAGGCTGATGCATCACTGAGGTATTTTTGTCATTAATGTTGAACTGGAGCGAAGTGAAATCTTTGGGAAAAAATTTGAGGAAAACATTTGTATTCAAAAGAAAAGAAAAGAATAAGAACCAGTGTGGTTATTCCTGTAACGTTTCTTCATAAGAGAGTGTGGAAAAGAAGGGACAAGTAAATATTTAAAGTAAAAAAAACAAACTTATAAGAAAAGGTTGCCTGTTTACATCTTCATGTTGAAGTGAGTCTCCTTAGTTATTGTAGAACTGCACGTGGTTCCGAGTGAGTTGACAGGTTGCCTGTCTCACGCCGGGCCACGAGTGGGAGTGACTGAAGGTGGTGGAGGTGTCGGGACCCGACCCCAGCCTGGGACGGGTGGCGGACCTCGTCTGCAGTACATTTCCCCCAAGGAGGAGGAATCATGTTGTTGATGAAGAATGACCCTGGCGTATTTCCCCATATGGAGGAGAAGGACTCTGGCGCATACCCCCATGATGTTATGACTTTGTTATATAATCTCAACTGTTGTGACAATGGTATATAGTATAAATACGGTAATGATGGATAATGACATAACCTCCAAGTTTTATGAATGTTTCAATTGAAGGGGAAACAGTAACTGATATTACCTCCTTAGTGGAGAGGGAGGGGGGGTTGTATTTATTTGGTGTAGAGGAGGTGTGTTTTGTGTTTATTTTGTGTTGCCTCCCCGTTGGAAGGGAGGTGTGGATAACTTAATCTGAGAATTGTATGTACTAATTATATTTGTTCTCCCATAGGAGGAGAAATGTGAGAATTGAACGTATTAATTATATTTGTTCTCCCGTAGGAGGAGGGGAAGGAAAAAAACAACTTTTCGGTGTTGTGTATTTATTTGACGCGCCTTGGGTGAAAGGGGTGATTGCGCGCGTTTGCGGAGTTTGCTTTGGCGGTGGTGCGTGCGTGTGTGGCACGACTCCGGGAGGCATGACACATACAGCTTTATGACTTCCAACTTTGACATGACATCAGTCACATACAGCTTTGTCACTTTCAACTTTGGCATGACATCAATCACATACAGCTTTGTCTTTTCACCCTTGGCATGACATCAATCACATACAGCTTTACGACTTCCAACTTTAGCATGCCATCAATCGCATACAGCTTGATGACTTTCAACTTTGACATGATATCAATCACATACAGCTTTATGACTTTCAACCTTGGCGGTCCTCATCTGTCACCTTTTACCCTTCGCAACGATGTAATACTTTTTCACAAACAGGAAAAGTTCCTAATAGAAACCTTTGCTGGAATAGTTGAGGGGTGGGGTGGGGAGGGAGGGTACGGGGGAGTGGGGGGGGGGGGAGAGTAGGAGAATGAAAAGGAAGACGGAGCATGAGTCTGAACGGTGCCAGGGAACTTTCCTAAAACATGTCATGAAAAAAGAAGAAATAAATAGCTGGGGAAAAAATGTCCAATGATCCATGGACAACAAACGGATGTATGATGTTTAGGCCATTGCTGTAAGAATAGATCCCAGGCATCAGGTATGTAACTTGGACAATTACTGATGATTATCGCAAAGCGTTGAGTCCGATGGTGGGAATCGGTCCGTCACGTTAGATGCAGGAGAGTGATGCACGTGACGGCTGAACTCACTACCCTCCAGTCAGTCCAGCCAAAGCCCCCAGTGACGATTGGTTTGTGATGGGTAAAGAGGGACCTGGAGAGCGTCAGTCATGGACAGTAATGATACCTACCATTGGGTCTAGCTGGCGATCGTTTGTAATGTTCCTTTAGAGTGTGTGTGTTTGAGATGTAAATGATAGCAAACATTCGCGAGATGGGACGGACGGACACACACACACACACACACACACACACACACACACACACACATGCACGCACGCACGCTCGCACGCACGCATGAACGCACACACACGCGCGCGCACGCACACACACACAACACACACACACACACACACACACATGCTTTGATGCACACACACGCGCGCGCACACACACACACACACACCACACACACACACACACACACACACACACACACACACACACACACACACACACTCACACGCACACACACACACACACACACACACACACACACACACACACACGCACACACATGCGCGCACGTGCACACACGCATCGTTTACTGTCCTGTATTATTTCCTACTGAATTTAATGTACAGTGCTGCAGTGTCAATCAATCTCCAAATGGTGTACGATACTTCCTTTGAAATTGATAGTTTAACAGAAAAGTGCCGGCAACAAATGTACAAACAGTCTTCAACTGGCGAGTAAAATCACCAGAGTCTGAGCTAGTCATAGAACGAGAGATCAGGCTGTCGTCTTGCCATTCATACAGGTCATTATAGTCATCACCCTACTTATTTCAGACGTTTATTTAAGCTCAATGTTCGTGACCTTTGGAAGATTGAAATAAACAGCAGACAGCCTCTTTCGGTCAAATGTTAACGATTACTTTTCTCCTTAATGGGTCGTACTTCATGGAATGTCAATATTCTTGCTGCCGTCTTTCCGTACCCCCCCCTCTCTCTCTCTCTCTCTCTCTCCTCTCTCTCTCTCTCTCTCTCTCTCCTCTCTCGTCTCTCTCTCTCTCTCTCTCTCTCTCTCTCTCTCTCTCTCAGTTGTGTTCGTGTATTTGCAAGACGCGTGGCAGACAAGCAAGGATACATCACCATCCACTGTACAACATCTGCAACCTTTTTATGCTGTGCTATGACTACACACACACACACACACACACACACACACACACACACATATATATATATATATTATATATATGTGTGTGTGTGTGTGTGTGTGTGTGTGTGTGTGTGTGTGTATATACATAGAGAGAGATATTAGACATATATGTATGTATGTATGTTCAGGCATAAGTACACATATACTTATCTATGCATCCACAGTACACTTTGGCCTCTCTGCTCGGCAGATTGACTACTACATACGCTATTCACATGCTGTATGCTGCTTTTGACTCCATAATATATCATTGAAGTAGCGTGATACCTTCCTTCTAAATGCTACACTTTGCTACATATGTTGCTCAGCTGGCATTACCTGTTTCCCTACAGTGCTGTACACGTCCTATATGCTGATCTTTAATCAGTCTTATGTCGTTCAGTCGACCTTTTCTTCCAACTGTTGACTGTTGTTTAGCGAATGTGTGATCTAGGTGGTACTATATATTCTATTTATCGCTGCTTTTATGACTATGTTATCCATCCAGTACATTTACCTACTAAACGCTGCCTTGAAAACTTACATAGATATGCCCATGTTCAATGTACCTACCATATACGCTTTTTCTGTACTTTTAGTGGCTCTGCCTTTTTCTGTTAGTCACCCCTTTCAGTTGTTTGATTCAGCCAGTACTCCTTTTTCCTAGCATACGTTTCGTTTTGCTACATATATCGGTTAGCTTGCATAACTCACGTTTTCTGCTCAAGTGGTACAGCAGACAGTACTTTCGCTTACTCTTCTCTACACAGGACTACTTTCTGTTTGTGCTGCTGTATTGTAGCACAATCCACTCAAAACCGACAGACGGGGTCCATCCCGTCAGATGGCGCATTTACCCAAACATTAGTAACGTCCAGAAATCCACTTCCTCCGCGAATAATGTGTCGTTCTCGTATTGAGCTAGAGAAGTTCTACATACAAGCGGCCTCTGATCTGTGGAATTTCCAGTCTGAGCAACTTATCCACAAGGCATCAGCCCGTCTTCTGCCCACACATACAGGCCATTGAGCTCGTAATACTCCTCTCTTTCAGTGTGCAATAACGAGTTCAGTGTTTGTGAAGTTCGGAAGGTTGACAAGATACAAGCGACATACAGTCCCTTTCTCTTAAACTTAGAATAACGCGGTCTCTGAATGGTTATTCTATCAAAATCATATGTCGTAGAAAAAACGTTATCATGGCAAGTTTTCTGGAATTAACCTGTTCTGATATTGCAAATGACGGAGAAATGGATTAACAGAACGGTGGAATGGGGGGTATGTGAAGTATGCCATCTGACTTTCGATTACAATGTTTTTTAATGAAACGTCCTCGAGGAATATCTTGGCAGCCGTAAAAAAAAATGTGTCAAAAGATGCCACGGACAATGCTGTAGACATCAAACGTCCAGAGACTTGTTTTAATGGTTTCCAGAGTCACGCTCGTAACGAAGGAAAAACACGAATCCTTGCTGTTCACAGTCCAGTCCAAAGAAGAAAATCAAGCTATCAACAGCAAGAGACAGTGGCTGACATGCTAGCTAATAAACTCATCCTTTACTGCACAGCCGAATCAGGCCATGAAGGTTTATTGTCATGGGGATGATTCGGGGGATTTTTACGTGGCTGGTAGTGTTCTTTTTGTCGATCATTTGTAATTCTTTATGGTCTTGACTGACAGGGTAAGAAGAGATGAGCATGTTTTCAAGAGGTAATTACAGGAGCAGATTTATTTACAGGCAAGCATACTCTCTCTCTCTCTCTCTCTCTCTCTCTCTCTCTCTCTCTCTCTCTCTCTCTCTCTCTCTCTCTCAATATGACAAAAAGACCAAACCTGAATAAAAACAGAAGAAAATACAGTTTAAAAAAAAATGGTTAGACATACACAGTGGAGGATAGTGGGCAATACATTTGAAGTGACCCGAGGCAGACTGCTTTGTACAGAAGAGAAAGGGGGATGGGGCACAGAGGTCTACGATAGCCAAACGTTTGTTCAGCAGAGAGCAGCTGCAGGGCACATAGAAAGGGAAAGGTACCAACAAGGCTTCTTCTCGTTTCACACAAGCATGTAAAGAAACTCTGCTTGTGCGTTTAACGAGTGAAGTGCACTCGCGCGCTGCTGAGCTAGAGAGGAGGGGACGGCGAGCGAGGGTGTGGATGAAGCAGCGGCAAAACTTGTTCTCCTCGGTACCGACTCCAGAACACGCACCAGCATGTTGCTGACTAAATGGGAGAGTTGAGAAGGAGATGTGGACGAGCAGGACCAAGAGCATATCTCCTTACTTTGTCTATGGTATTCTTGATGGCTTGTTTCTAGGGTAGTTTTTTTTTTTTCCGGGGGTATTGGGGGAGGGGGGGGGGGGGGGGGGGGGTAGGGGTGGTGGTGGTGGTGGTAGGAGAGGGGTTGAGGTATATGTTCATATTATGAGTGTTCTTTCTGCTTAATCCTCTCCTCCTCCCCATCCACCCTCTCCCCTCCCCCCTTGGTCCAACCTCCCCAACCACAGACCTAAAGTCGGAATATTAGTTGTTCTTGGCCTCCCTGTTCGGTGTTCAAATAAACTCTGGGTTATGTTGAAACATGCCCCACGGGTGAGAACAGACTGGCATAGGCACAAACGTGCATGTGTATATGTGCAAGTGTGTGTGCGCGCCCTGTGTGTGTGTGTGTGTGTGTGTGTGTGTGTGTGTGTGTGTGTGTGTGTGTGTGTGTGTGTGTGTTAAGAGAGAGAGAGAGAGAGAGAGAGAGAGAGCTCTAAACTGATCTTGTCCAGGAACGCTGCGTCTCTATGAGGTATTGATAAATCTGCAGTGTAAGCTAGGCCTCGATGTTTGTGGGAAAATCTATCCTCTCCGGATCACTCGAGCGTACCCTTATGGATTTGTTTTGAAAATACAGCCCACACGGTGGCCTGCCATGGTAATGCTCTTTGACAACAACCACAACGCCCCGCCGCTAGGCAGTGCGTGGACCTCCCGCGTATCATCCTTAGTGACGACAACATCGTTAGGCAAGGAAAAGTGTTTCCCCCTCCCTCCCACGTTAGCAACAACTGCTCAGCTTATCATCTCATTTGCCAACGTTGTTTCCATACAGCAACCAGGTTTGTCAAAACATTGCTTTCTCTTTCTCTCTCTCTGTCTCTCTCTCTCTCTCTCTCTCTCTCTCTCTCTCTCTCTCTCTCTCTCTCTCTCTCTCTGTCTCTCTGTCTCTCTCTCTCTCTCTCTCTGTCTCTCTCTCTCTCTCTCTCTCTCTCTCTCTCTCTCTCTCTCTCTCTCTCTCTCTTTTTGCATGTTGGCCAGAGATGAAGGATGTCTTCAGCAAGTTATTTCAACAGGATGAGAACTGGAGAAAGCTTTGTGTCTGTTAAGAAGATAGGTAGGAGAGAGAAGGGAGAGGGAAGAGTCAGTTAAGGGAAACGCGTATGTGTGTGTGTGTGTGGGGGGGGGGGGGGGGGGGAGGGAGGGAGGCGCATGGAGGAGAGGCAGTTTTGTTTCCGTTCTTTGTCATCATTTTTGGTGGTGGTGGGTGGTGGTGGTGGTGGTGGTGTTTTTGTTTGGTTTGTTGTTGTTGTTTTGGGGGTTGCTTTTTTTTGTTGTTGTTAATGAATATGTCTTGCCAAAAAGCATGACATGAGATCGTCATTTCTAGTCAGGACGACAGATTGCAAGTTAAGCGCACAAAAAGCTAAAACAATGGAGAATGGAGACAAACAATATCACTGGGCAATTTATTGCTTGTTCTTTGAAGTGTTAGTTTGAAGAGACTCGGTGCTGGGTACTCTCTCTCTCTCTCTCTCTCTCTCTCTCTCTCTCTCTCTCTCTCTCTCTCTCTCTCTCTCTCTCTCTCTCTCTACACACACACATCCTTTCCTTGATCATAACTTTTATCTGACTAAACTTGGAGGATCTGTTCGCTGCTGTAAGAGGCGAGATTAAAAAGCCACTTGTTATTCAAGCCAGATTCGTTGCCAGATAGATGGGAGGAGACGGAAGACAGTGCTTGTGTGTGCTTCTGATTAGGTCTCATTCAGACTTGTTCTAAGTTCATCTCACTATGCCATTTTAATTCTAGACGTTCCGAAAAGGTGAATTGCTGCGCTCAGCACAGACAGTAAACAAGTCGTAAGACTTTAATATTACATTTTTCCCTATAGCTTAATAGACTCTTCCTTTGTCGTCGTCATTGTCGTTTGATTCGTTGTTTTAGCAAAATTCCTCATCAATAACTAATACAGCGTGCACTAGCAATACCTTCCCAAATGACTTCGGAATAACCCTTTCCAGCGCTGCCAGATGTAGAAATACATACAGAGAGAATCCTGCCCATATACACAGCGCTTAGAGAGAGAGAGCATCGTTGATGGAATTTTTATTATGTTCTGCTTCCACGACATGTATCCACATCATTGCGTCACACATTCTGCAGCTGTATCGTCAGTTTGCTGTCTATAGTGAACAGTGTACTGAAGTAGTAACCCTTTAGCCGTGATGAGGCAATGATGATACAACAAGCACCCTTCAACCCCAGCGGTGTTACTGTAGGGCTGGGTACTCCAATAAGCGCACGTTGTTCTACTCTCTGAAAGCGTGCATGCGACGTCATCGAGGGTACTGTTTTTAGACCAAGGAGCGCATGCTTATGAAACTGACAGATGGCACACGTGAAAATGCGGGGGGGGGGGGGGGGGGGTGACTTGTTTGCCACCTTGAAGCTCACTGCTGGTTATGCAATGGTTAATGAATCGAATGCATGTACATGAGATGCACCCTGAAGCACACACACACACACACACACACACACACACACTCTCTCTCTCTCTCTCTCTCTCTCTCTCTCTCCCTCTCCCTCCCTCTCTCTCTCTCTCTCTCTCTCTCTCTCTCTCTGTATGTGTGCTTGTGGGCGGGGGAGGGGAGGGGGGGGGGGGAGAAGGAGTGCGCGTGCGCATTTTTCTCACCACCACGGAAACTACGGTTGCTGTGAACATTCAAGTCAACAAGTCACATCGTTTATTATCAGGCCTGCAAGCATTCATTTTACATAAATTATTATGTCATCATAAACTCAACAAAAAGACGGTTCCAAGCAAGCACGCAAATGTGAAACAGAAGTGTTCATAGGCACTCTGCTCAATGTGTTCACTAGCAAACAAATTGCATTATATGCACCAAAATGCGCACGTCTTGTCATGCCAAAAGTGAGCTTTTAGGTAATCGATTATCAGCGGTGCACGCTTTTTTTAATGTTAGCAGAATTACTCCATTACATGTGCGAACAGATACGGGAAGGTAATCTATTGATGAAAAGACGCCCATCGAGTAAAGTAAGGAAAGATAATCAACAAAAAGAATGATAACAACATTGATTCATTTCAGAAAAAAGTGACGCCTGTCCCTCCTGAAGCTCCAGGCGCCATTACAATATAAACGCCGAACGTTTGAGAATGAAGAGAAGAAAGGAAACACATAAGATCAAAGCGTATAAACTATAACACCGTTAAGACCAACATACATTTAAAACATAGAATTATTCATGCAGAGAAACATAATCACCCCCTACACTCTTTCCGTACGTCCCCCCCCCCCCCCCCCCCCCTTTCCCCCCTCTCTCCAGCACACACAAATATACAAGACACACCAACGCATGTGCGCGCGCGCGCGCGCGCACACACACACACACACACACACACACACACACACACACACACACACACACACACACACACACACACACACACACACACACACACACACACACACACACACACACACACACACATTATTCAGGATAAGACATAACAGCAGGTGAACAGTGCTGTGCATAGAGATAGGTATGGAAGAAGAAGGTCTTCAAGCCTGACTGAAAGATGTTCAAACATTACGCATTTCCAAGCGAAAGAGTAATGAATTAAAAACAGTAAAAGAAGCTTCCTTCCGCCAACAGACTTATCTTCTCTTTCTCGTTGCTAGGCATCCACTACCCTTCAGAAATGATGAGGTCACAAACATTTAAACAAGATCAGCTCCTAAATCGACTTATTTGGGGAAATGTCATCATGACATAATACCTGTCGTCATGAGCGTCAGACACTAATGGGGTTGCCATTGAAGACCAGACGTCATAGCGGTGAAACTGCCATCATCGTGCGCCAAGTATATACATAGGGCTGTTTGAATTGTCGTCTATGTGTGACTGACATATGCCACCCGTGTGAAAGGTGAAGTGAACTCTGTCAGGATTTCTTCCTGCAATTCTGCCTGTCAGCCACTCCATTTACACTTGCTTTTCTACACACGAATTTATTTGGCTTAGTTCAGATGGGGTGTGAAGTTCCTGATTTCGAGTGTGCAGCTTTGAGGTACCGGTTTGTGGTATGAGTTTTATGTTGTCACCTGGCCTACATACAAACATACTGACAGTTTCATCACCTCAAATAGGCACATGGTGCCCTCCCTCCTCCTCCTCCCTCACCCCCTCACCCTTTTCCCTATGGCACCACAGTCTCTCTCTCTTTCTCTCTCTCTCTCTGTCATATATATATATATATATATATATATATGTGTGTGTGTGTGTGTGTGTGTGTGTGTGTGTGTGTGTGTGTGTGTGTGTGTGTTAGTTACTGTCACCCCCTCAATGCACACACCCTTTTGAGGCTTTTAAATGCATAATTGCTGGGGGGGGGGGGGGGGGGGGCGGGAACGGACTAACATAACAAGCTATACCAATAACAACAAGACTGCACGTGCACTTATAAAACAATCTTTTTTTAAAACTGATAAAACAACAACGAAGAAATAAACCGTGACACGAGCACAACATAAAAAGATAGAGAAATAAATAAATGCATAATTGAGTATATGAATGAAGAAATAAGGGGTAACCAAAATGAAGAAATAAATGAAGAAATGAGAATAAGAGGAAGGGTGGAGAAAACTATTGTCAAAACAGACACTATGGGCAGGGGGAGGGGGTGAAGCGATGGCGAGGGAGAGTACGTACAGAACAATATTTCCTGACATGTCACATCTCAACATCGGCTCCAAGCTCCAGAGAACGTCATTGCGCTGCCCGTCTTCTCAAACCACCTTCTGATTTAGCTGTTTTTAGTTCATGCAAAGCAGCGCTAACGCACAAACTGGAGACACACCCAAGTATCTAAGGAGGTCGTGCATGTGGTTAGCGCTGCCAGACGAAACATCACGACACCCGAAAAATCGTAAGCAACGACTCTCTTTACATGGCAGGAGGCCACGATTCAAGGTCTGGAACAGGCCTGGCAACGATGGAAGTGAAGTCAGTGGATAGAGTGAACGGCTGATAGTGCACGGCAGATCTTCTGGAATGATAAAACCATCCAGATATCATAGAAAATCACACACACAGACATATTGTTCTGTACGTACCCTCCCTCGCCATCGCTTCACCCCCCCCCCC
>JADBJO010012643.1:39507-42007 GCA_016801955.1 Conus betulinus | reverse complement strand
CCTCCTTTCATCGTATGCATTCTTCATTCATAACTACTTGTTCTCTCCGTCGCTGCTTTGTATTGTGTCTTTGGGTCATATCTCCTTTTCCCTAACATATGCTACTTTTCCTAACATCTGTCGTTTCTCTGCCAATACCTCTGTTTTATACATGCATTGTACAGAAAACAGTACTTGCTCTCACTCTTTCCCACTGAGGACAACTTTCTGTTGATCCTGTTGTGCTGTAGCGACAATTCACTCAAACCTGGCAGACATAGTACTCTGTAAGACGATTGGTTTTCCCAAATAGTGGTAACGGCCAGAAATCTGCTCTCCGCCACCAATGATTCCGGTCTAGCATCGATCGCACGACTCTTGAGACACGCTACATACAAGCAGCCTCTAACGAGTGGGATTTTCAGAGTCTGAGCGAGTGATGCAACGAGGCATCAGCCTGTCTTCTGTCCTCTCATGCGTGTCTCGTGGTCATTGCCTTATTTGCTGAAGGTTGAACTCCAGGGTGTATTTTAAGCACAATGTTTGTGAGCTTTGGAAGAATGACAGGACGTAAATAACACAAGGCTCGTTCTGTTAAAACTTAGAATAATGCAGGTTTTCGATAGTAATTCTATCACACTGATATCTCAGAGAAAGAATGTATCTTGTCAAAGTTTCTGGAACATGGAGAGTTTCTAAAATTAAAATCTGATAACACTGTAAATGTGGATGGGAGGGATGAAAAGAAGTGGGAGTAGGGATGCTCCTGAAGTATGCCATCTGACTTTCTACAACGACTTTTTTTTTCAATAGAACATCTTCCGAAAGAAAACTGAGAACCATGTCAAAGGATTCACTGACAGCGCGCTGATGTAAAATATTCAGAAACTCGTTTTTAAAGGGGCCACGCTTTTAATAAAGAGAAAAACAAATCTGCCGTCAAGAGTGGAGTACAGTGAAGGAAATCAAGCAATCAACTCCAGAAGAGAGGAGGACTTAACGAGCCAGCCGAACAAACACTCACTTCCCAATTCAGCCGAATCATTCAATGCTGGTTAACTGTAATGGGGAAAGGTGGGGGGTTGAAGAAGGCAGTGGCTTATCTATCGGTGATTTGTGTAGCTCTGCAGAGTCTTCACTGACCGGGTCTGAACAGGTGAGCATGTCCTGAAGAGGTGATTACAGGAACACATTAATTTACGTGCGTATTCTCTCTCTCTCTCTCTCTCTCTCTCTCTCTCTCTCTCTCTCTCTCTCTCTCTCTCTCTCTCTCTCTCTCTCTCCACTCACACACACACACACACACACACACACACACACACACACACATACATACAGACAGACAACAGACAAATATAGAGAGATAGACAAACAGACAGAGAGAGAAAGACAGACAGAAAGGTTAACAGACAGACAGAGCTTCGTCTCTGCTTGCACAGATGACCTGGTTTGTGTGTCTTTTCACATTATCCAAAAATTTTTTGTTTTTGTTGTTGTTGTTGTTGTTAACAGACAACAGAACGAACCAGAAAAAAGACAACGAAAGGCAGAAAAGCAGCCTCCAGATATGGAGAGGAGAATAGAGGGGAGATAAACTTAATATGACAAAAGACAGATCACTCTGTGCATGGAGAAAAGGGTTGGTGAATAGAGGTCGACAACCCGCCTTGCCTTAAGGCTGTGTCACACCAACTGACATAGGCTAGAACACCAAGGCTACATCAAAAATGTTGTTATGCTCTGCGTAGTTAATGCCGGGATTGTCTTCAGTTGTGACAAGCTCCTAGGATAACATTATCAGTTTCCGAAATCCCCCGGAAGTCGGAGTGTGGCTGCCCATGTGGCGGGATAATCAAAAACGGTCACACACGTAATGTTCTCATCCCCAACTGTAGCATTTTTACCATAGTGTTCAAGTACTTCGGTTGTTTGGATGATCCCTGGAGTCTTTTAGCCAGGGTACGACAACAACAACAACAGTAACAGAGGTCTACAAGAACCATAATATCATTGTTTTGTACAAAGTACCCGCAAGGCACATGGAGAGGGGAAAGATACCAGCAAAGCTTCTTTTCATTAAACACCAGCTTGTGAAGAAACGCAGGTTATACGTTTAACGACTGCAGTGCACGCGTTCAAAAGGGGCTGAGCATAAGGGGGGGGGGGGGGGAGGGAGGAGGTCATGGGTGTGGGTGTGATGGCAGTAGCAGGGGTGTATGTTCTTTTGTGTGCGTGCTCTGCTTCCCCTGCCTCATCCATCCACTGCACCTCCCAAACCACAGACTTGGAGTCGCTGTACCGCTTGTTTTCCAGCCTCCTTGCTTAGCGTTCACATGAACTCTGTTTGTATGTTGGGATATGGCTGCAGTTGACGGCAGACTAAGCTAATAAAGAGAAAGGTGGAAAAAAAACATTATGAAAACCAACACTATGTTTCTGTGCGTGCATGCATGAGCATCGGGGTTGGGGAAAGCAGAGGACAGATGGGGAGATAGATTACTGGTAGTGGGGAAGGCTGAAG
>JADBJO010012643.1:22500-26634 GCA_016801955.1 Conus betulinus | reverse complement strand
GAGTGAACAGAGACGACGACAGACAGACAGACAGACAGACAGAGACCAGAGAGAAAGACAGAGAGAGAGGCCTACTACCACATCCATGTCATTCCGTAACTTCTTCCAAGTGCAGTAACCTGATACCATCACACACATTTGTATTGCCACTACAACATGGTGGTTAAAGATTCATATTCGGTAACTAGACAGACAGCTATGACTGGCAGTACAAATGGCACATACACACACGCGCGCGTGCACACACACACACGCACGACATACACACACACGCGCGCGCGCTGCGCACACACCTCACCGCACGCACACACACGCACGCCACGCCACCGCACTGCAGCGCACGCACGCACGCACACACCCCAACACAACAACACACCACACACACACACACACACACATTCACACAAGCACTTGCACTCACTCTCGTTCTCCTCTCTCTCACCCTCCTCTCATCCTCACCTCTCCTCTCTCTCAACCGCCATCTCTCCTCCCAAGGACACCGTCCTCTCCTCTCTCTCGGCTCTCCACTCTCTCTCTCTCTTCTTTTCTTACTTCACACAACACCACACACACACACACACACACAACACACACACCACATACACACATGTCCTAACATGCATATAACAGCGCAATACGCAACACACAGAAGGCGCACACACACACACACACACACACACACACACACACACACACACACACACACACCACGCACGCACGCGCACACACACACACCCCAAACACACACACACACACACACACACACACCCACACACGCGCGACGCACGCACGCACCGCACACAACACCCACACACAGACACACAACACACACACACCACACACCGATCGCGCGCTCGCGGCCACGACACACACACACACACACACACCACACACACAACATTCACCACACACACACACACACTAAGCAGCGCGTGCGCGCGCGCGCACACACACACACAACACAGCACCACACACACACACACACACACACACATATCTAACATGCACATATACGCAACACCACACACACACACACACACACACCACACACACACACACACACCCACACACACCCACACACACACACACCACAGCTGAAGAGGAAAGTAAACAAACACTGCGTGGGTCTGCTGATCACTCACAGCAAGCTGTCGATAACAGGTCTGCAACGTTGACGACCCAGAGTTCGAAAGTGTGAGGAAAATGGTTCAAAAGCAAAAGAAAAGACAAAAAAAAAAACCTTCCTCCCTTCATGTCTGAAGCTGGAAGGGGAGGGGAGAAAGATTGGGAGGGGGAGGGTGGAGTGACAGAGAGAGAGCAGGGTGTGTGGCAGGTTGAAGACATTAAACCTAGAGTTTGGGGAGTAATTATATTTTTTTTTTCATCAGTTTATCAATTTTCTTTTTTTTTTTTTCCTCCCCTTTTTTCAGACCTCTCTCTCTCGCTTCTCGTCTCCTCTCTCCTCTCATCTCTGGGGTGGGATTCTCGTCTCTCTTCTCTCTTCACCGATTGCCGCCTCTCTCCTTCTCCGGATCTCTCTCCTGTCACTGTCTCTCCCCCAAGGTCCTCTCTCCGTCCATCTCTCTCTCTCTTCTCTCTCTCCATCTCTCTCTCTCTCACACACACCAACACGCACACACCACACACACACACACACACACACACCACAGCAACACGCACTCACGCACGCCACGCACACACACACACACACACACACACACCAAACACACACACTTGATACACATGAAATAGAAACTAATGTTTAGTAGTGGAACAGAAGATGTTAATCTACATCATCTTTGTTGAGTCTCCCATGAGTGAATAGGGACAAATCCATCTCAACCCCCCCTCTCCTCTCTCTTTCCCCTCTCTCTCTCTCAACACTCTCTCATCTCCTCTCCTCGTCTGTCTGTCTCTCTCTCTGTCTGTCCCTGTCTCCTCTGTCCTGCCTTCTGTCTGTCTGTCTGTCTGACTCGCGTTCTGTGTCCTGTCTCTCTCTCTCCCTCCCTCCCCTTCCTCTCTCTCTCTCTCCTCTCTCCTCGTCGTCCCTCTCTCTTCTCCTCTCGTCTCTCCTCCTCATCTCTCATCTCTTACCCACTCTTTTTTTGCGTCTTTTCACAAATGTTTGTTCAGGGATAGCGCCCAGCCTGCCCACCAGAGACTAAGAAAGTGATGAGGTGGACCTGAAGGACGTGAGAGAGAGAGAGAGAGAGAGAGAGAGAAGAGAGAGAGAGAGAGAGAGAGACTCTTTTTTTCTCACGACCCCTTTCAGAAAATGGCACCAAACCTAAATTCACACCAGATCTTCCACAATCGTGTGGATACGGGAGAACGGGGGGAAAGGAAGAGAGTAAAGAGGTGGGGGTGGGGGGAGGAGAAGAATTAGAAGAAGACCATTCTTCACTTCAGGAAGTGGACCTGAAACCTCTTTTGGTGTACTTAACCTTTGTGTTCCGTTCTTAAGTGTCAAGGGAGAGATAGCATAAATCATTTTAGGCTGTAAAGAAATGACAGACGGCAACACATTTGCATTAATCCACAAAATGATGATGAACGCTAACTGCATACAGACCGAGACGTTGTGGAAAACTCACCTAGAATAGATTCCCATCCCTCCCAAATATTAAAGAATACAACTTAAGACACGAGAACATCGCGGACAGAACATAGATCTTATATTGCTTCCAAATCCCATGCGCCCACACCCTCCCATCCCCCTCCTTAAAAAATGCCTTCCCCCCTCACACACACACACACACACACACACACACACACACACACCCACACACACACCACACACACACACACCACCTGTTTTAGACTAAACCACCACCCCACCACAACTACCAAGTCTTCCACCGTTCTCCGATTGCACTCACCAACCCCCGCCCTCACACAGAGAAGAAGAAAAGAAGAAGAAGAAGAAGAAGAAGAAGAGAAGAAGAAAAACAACAACAACAACAACAGAACACAACAAATGACGACAACCACCACCATCACCACTACCACCACCAACACACCACCACCAACCAACAACAACAACAACACAACAACAATAGCAACACCATCAACACAATAAAAACAACATGATGACACCACCCGCCACCACCACCACCACCACCACTACCAACAACAGCAACAATAACAACAAGAAAGAACTACAACAAGAAAAAGCAAACAAACAAATAAAAGACAAGAAGAAGCAGAAGACGACGAAGAACAAGGCAGATGGAGCGCAGACTGGCCAGAAACGATCCTAAGACGACACGTAACCTCCACGAACCATGCCCAGTGCTTTTCATCCTCACTGACCGGGGTACCCAACTGACGTCGTCACGGTCGCTGTTGACTGACGTTTTGGGGATAATAAGCACGTGGCCCGCTCTTTACATTGGGTCCTACTTTGTGTTGTGCTGCTAGTTTCCGTCCTTCCAGAAGATGAAGAAGAGAACTCTGCGAAAAGATCTAAGAGAATTAGAGACGAAATGTGTGTGTGTGTGTGTTGTGTGTGGGTGTGTGTGTGTTGTGTGTGTGTGTGTGTGGTGTGTGTGTGTGTGTGTGTGTGTGTGTGTGTGTGTGTGTGTGTGTGTGTGTGTGGTGTGTGTGTGTGTGTGTGTGTGTGTGTGTGTGTGTGGTGTGTGTGTGTGTGTGTGTGTGTGTGTGTGTGTGTGTGTGTGGGTGTGTGTGTGTGTGTGTGTGAGTGTGTGTGCGTGTGTGTGTGTTGTGTGTGTGTGTGTGTGCGTGTGTGTTGTGTGTGTGTGTGTGTGTGTGTGTGTGTGTGTGTGTGTGTGGTGTGTGTGTGTTGTGTGTGTGTGTGTTGATTTGATTATTTTAAATTTAAATTTTAACCACAGAGAAAGATAGAGGGTTTATTTCAACTTGGAATCTCTATAAGCCAGCTCCAGCTTGAATACACTGACATTTCTCTTCTTTACATAGGAATCCAAAGAGACAGACACAGACGGACAAGCAAAGCAAAGCACCACCGAAGAGGAAAGGAAATAAACGTGGCCTAGTTGCTGATCACTCCCAACATGCTGTTGATAACTGGTCCTGAAAGGACAAAGAGAGGTCAAGAAGTATAAAAAAAAGAGCCCTGAACGGGGAGAAAGACAATCTTTCATCCACCCTGTC
>JADBJO010012643.1:0-7500 GCA_016801955.1 Conus betulinus | reverse complement strand
TCGCTCGCTCGCTCGCTCGCTCGCGCTCGCTCTCTCTCTTTCTCTCCTCTCTCTCTCATTCTCTCTCTCGTCCCGTTCTCTCTCCAGGGTCTCTCTCTCTCACACACACACACACACACACACACACACACACGTCACACACAACCACACACACTTACACTACACAAACACAGTTAACACGCGCGCGCGCGCGCGCGCGCGCGCGCACACACAGCAACACACACACACACACACACACACACATACACACAGGGCAATCAATAGAGTAGAGACCGTGGTAGGGGGGGTGGGGGGGGGGTGATGGAGAGAGAGATTAACATCTATACACTTTAACATTTCTCAAATATCAGGAATACGGTGGATGGTAAAAACCATCCTGAAGGAAGTCACAGTCATTAACACAGGACGTCAGTCAACAATGACAGAGGTGCTATGGCCTCTGGGCACACGGTTAGCAGCAGGGAGAAGCTGGCAATGGCTGATGGGGATAAGTGTTATGTTCAGAACTCATAAAGTTGGCTCCACCTGACTCATGTGATCTGTTTTTTTCTCTTCCTTTCGTTGCAATCCAAAGACACGATTGACAAACTGAGACAGACACAAAAACGCGTGTGTACACGTACACCATTTAACATTACACACACGCACGCACGTAACGCACACAACACATACACGCGCGCGCACGCAAACAAACACACAAACACACACACACACACGTTACACCTGCCCGCACGCCGCATGCACACACATGAAACACACACAACACAGGACAAGCGCCACGCCCGCACACACGTAAACACAACACACAACACACACACACACACAACACACACCACACACACACACACACACACACACACACACACACATGCAGAGAGGACATAAATACATCCATAGCTACTGACTGAAACCAATTATTGCAGATAACTCAGAAGTTGTACATATATACATACATACATACATACATACATACACCCTAAACTACCTTACATACACAGCCGATCGAGAGATGAGAGAGAGGAGAGAGAGAGAGAAGAGAGAGAGAAGTTCATAAACAACACTAACGCCCTTGTCAAATATCAGCGGGCAGTAACGGAATACTTAATTGAAATAGCACATTACATTCGATACGTGGTTTAAAAGTTTCACCATGAGGGTACTTAGAAACCCAGCTTACTAATTTGAAAGTGTATACTGGTGAGTGGTGCGCACACGCACACACGTACAGTTACACAACACACACACCACACCACACCCCCCACCCCACACACACACACACCACACACACACACAACACACGCACACATACACCCACACCACGCACATATGCGCATGCGCGACGCACACACACACATGTGCAGTGCATACGGCATACACACGCTAGTATGCGCATACATACGATACTGTACGCGCCACACCACACACACACATACACACAACAACACACACACACACACCACACTCATATGAGGAGAAAAGGAAACAAATCGAGCCTGTTTGCTGATCATGCACAGCAGGCTGTCGGTATAAAGGTGGGGAAAGACCAGAAGAGTTCAAAAAAGTGTGAGGGAAAGGGATCTCTCAATGGAAGAACCCAACCCACTTACTTCCTGCATGCCTGTCTCTGCAGCTTGAGGGTGGGATGGAGGGGAGGGGAGGAGGAGAGAGAGGAAAAGGGTGGCAAAAAGGGTATTTGCGAGTCGGTGGCAGTGGCGTTTGTAAGAAAGAAGATGGAAAAAGCGCTTTAGAGAGCATAATTGGGACCTTTCGTCGGAGTTTCCTCAAACACCCCCCCATCTCTCTCTCTCCTCTCTCTCTCTCTCTCTCTCTCTATCTTCTTCTGTTACTTCTTCTTCTTCTTATTCTTCTGTTCTTCTTTCTTCACTTCATCTTCCTCGCAATCTCTTTCGGACTCAGTGTCCATCCCCATTCACATAAGACTTGCTGAACACAATGAAGAGAATAAAAAACCGAGTTTTAAAAAAAACTGGCGTGGTGTAGGTGGGGTAATAGGAACGTGTCAATCTGTGGGGGTGCACCGTAAACTTTAAGGCACCATCACCAATGTCATGGAAGACACAGCTGCAGCGAAGGCAGACCCAGCCGCCCAAAAGAAATGAAGGCAGGTGGGAGTGGTGTCGTTCCATCCCGTCCTGAATCAGGATGAACAACCAGCTGTGAATAGCGTTCAGGCTTAGCAGAAACGCAGCTGTAAACAGACTTCCATTTCTGCCAGAAAACGCACAACTTCAGATAAGAGCTAAGCAGCGAATAAGACACGAAGGTCCCCCACCCCCCCCTGACTTGTCCTTTAATTCTAAACAACTTGATGGAAAGACAGTTCACGTGTAGAGCAGTTAATTATTAAAATAAACAGCTCCTAGGACCCAGGAGTTTGAGTTCTTTTCTATACAAAGGAGGCTGGGAATAACGGACCACAGCAGTAGTAATAGACAACTAGGAACACAATAACTAGATTAATGCCCTTGAACTGTGTCACATTCAGAGATATACTAGAAGAAGTATATTCAGATACGCATAAAATTTTCGCTTGGGTCTTTGCTGGAAAGACACCCAGACTAGCAGGTTGTAGACGAGTGCGCATGACAGCGCACTGACCATCATTTTCTAACCCTCTGCATTTCTTTGTTTCTTTCAAAGAGTAGCGTGTTCCTCATTCCAGAATCTTACCTCAGATCGTTTACCAAGGAGCTCACCCACTTACCCAGAAATGCTAGTGGCTTTCATTGACACACACGATCACAAAATACACACTGCAAAAGAGATGCAAAAAAACAAGAAAATAAGAAGAGGAGAGGAGGGAGGACAGGACGATCGGGACGACAGACAGACCACCGTGATGAGTATGCAGAGAAGAAAAACCAGACGAAGTGGGCGAGGAGGGAGGGAGTGGACTGAGGGACGATGAGAAACATAGGATTTAACGAAAGGGAATTAAATAGCTCATTAAAGATCAGAACGGTGTACATTCTAATAATCAAAGTTAGTTGACAAATGCCAAACGAGTCAAGTGGTTTGCATGATGTTCCCCCATTCCAAAGATATAGAATTGTGTGGCAAAATTAGTCATACGATCAACAACGATTTCTCGACAGAACATTATTCCACATTGTCATTTTCCTACTCCATCATAACTGAGCGCTGCTTACCCTGCGGGAAGGGAAATTTTGTACATCAGGGAATATAACGATATGTATGTATGAATTCTGCATATGCTTGTAGTGCTTAGCATAACCACCGGGTACATGGCTCATGTTGGACATGAGGATGTTGGTGTTCTGTGCATTCGTGTGAACAATTGGACATGTGGTGGAGAATATTCTTGTTTATTCTCCTATTCGTAGTCTCAGTGAAGAAAGAACTCTAGTTGGATAGGGATCCATTGACTTTAGATTGTTAAATCATTTTAATGGTCTTTATTGAATTATGACGTGTTACAACATTTTTGCATCGCACACATGTACAAAGCATGAAATAGTTGGGGGTCTTTTCAGGCTGATCAATACTTATCATCAATTCATTCAATTACCACAAAAACACTGAACCATACATCTCTCTTAAACCTAGTAAATCGTACCCAAACTGGTAGATAATTTTTAGAATTCCCCACAATCACGTTCGTGCAAGGGAACAATGGTTGATTTGTAACGGGCTATCCCAACCCCCCAGCAAAACAATTTTTAGAGGATCGGGTGGTCGCATGCTTTCTCCAGCGCACACAATTTTGTCGAGATATTTTGGGGCATTGGGCACTCGAGTGGTGTTCTGATTTATTTGCCCCGGGAGAATAGGATTCCATCATGAGGTTTAACCTCGTCTATTTCACCACAAATAACCCGGCCGCAGTATAATGGTTGCACCCAGGCGAAGACAGACAGACATGACAGAACAGGACGAGAATGCACCATAGATAGTATACGAGTGGTTTGTGTCAGAATATCAATCTAGTCAAGCTGCTAGCAGTCACTATTTACAATAAGCAATCAAAAATAAACAACGGATGATCCAACAACATAATGGATCGATTGCAAAGTTTAGCTATCAGGACATTTAAGTGAGAAGACCATCTAACCCTTGCACAGTGTATCTGGACACACTTATATCTGCGCGAGCTCTCTCTCTCTATTTCTATCGCGCGCTAGATCGGCTCTCTCTCTCTCTCTATCTCTCTACACACATGGTAGCAACTATCGACACACACACACACAAACACACACCACACACAACAAACAAATGAATACACACACAAACCACACCACACACCACACACCACACCACAACAACCAACACATACACACACACGCGGCGCGCGCGCGCGCGCGCATACAGAGGAAGACAGCAGAAAAGAGACAGACAGAAAAAAAAAACCCCAAAGCATGACATGCAGAGAGAGAGAGAGTAAAAAGACGAGCCAGACAGAGAAAGGAGAGAGATCTTCATTACAGGCTTTAAACCGCTTAGTGGTCAAATGATCAGGCAGCAGTGAAACTGAATTGCTAATTGAAATAGCACATTGTTTTGAACGTAGTTTTTAAGTGTCACCGGTACGTAGAAAGTAGCAAACAGCTATTAATTTTATATCTAAGTGCCTGTGCGCACAACGCACACCACATACAGTTTCGCACCCCCTTGCGTACACGTGCACGCACCCCCCCCCCCTCCACCCACCACACAGAGCGACACACCCAAATAAAACACACACAACACACACACACCACGCATGCGCGCGCACGCGCACGCACACATACACACACGCACAAACACACGCATGCGCGCACACACTACACCACGCATGCGCGCGAGCGCACACCACACACACACACACACCCACACACACATACAAATCATGCACACACACACACACACCCACACCCACACACACACAACACACACCACACACACAAAACCACAAACACACACCACACACACCCAACACACACACACGCACGAATACGCACACACCACACACGCTCGCGGCGCGCGCGCGTGCGCACGATTACACACACACACACACACCACAAGCACACACACACACACACACACACACACACACACACACAGCACACACACACACACACACACACACACACACACACACTCCTCTGAGGAGAAAAGGAAAGAAACGCAGCCTCTTTGCTGATCATTCACAGCAGGCTGTCGGTAACAGTTCTGGGAAAGACCAGAAGAGTTCAAAAAGTGTGAGGACAGGGATCTCAATGGAAGAACCCCACTTCCTTCCTGCATGCCTGTCCTGCAGCTGGAAGGGGGTGGGGGGGGGGGGGGGGGGGGGGGGATGGAGCAGGAGAGAGAGAGAGAGGGAGAGAGAGAGAGAGGAAGAGAAAGAGAGAGAGAGAGAGAGAGAGAGAAAAAGGGTGCCACGTGTGTCGCAGCGCAGCGTGAGAAGATAGAAACCAGCATTTAGAGAGTAATGGGACCTCTCTCTCTCTCTCTCTCTCTCTCTCTCTCTCGCTCCTCTCTCTCCTCTCTCTCTCTCTCAAGCCTTTACTCCTCAGGTCTTTCTCGCAATCCTTTTTCGGAAGCAGCGCCCATCCCCATTCACTTAAGAGTGAACACAATGAAGAGAATACAAACCGAAACTGCCTGGTCCGGGGTACCAGGAACATGAAAAAATCTGTGGGGACCTGTACGTAACTTTAAGGCACCATTCACTAATGTCATGGAAGACGCAGCTGCAGGCAGAACAGCCGCAAAAGAAATAGCAGGAGTGGAAAGTGTCGTTCATCCCCTGAATCAGGATGAACGCAGCTGTGAATAGATATAACTGTAGCAGAAACGCAGCTGTAACAGAGTTCATTTCTCCCAGAACGACACAATGTAGGATAGATCTAAGCAGCAAAAAAGACACAGGTTCACTGCCTTGCTCCCATGCTCCCCCCCCCCCCCTCCCCACCCCCTCTTCCCCCATCCCCACCTCTCCTTAGTTCTAAACAACTGGAGAGAGACTGAGCAATAAGGAAACGCTTCTCGACCAGGTTTCAATTGTTTTCTATACTAAGGAGAACACGCCTAGACAGACTTAGCGGTTTTAGAAAATTATGGAGGATGCTCTATTCCATAACTATGTTAAGCTGCACATATTCAGAGATATCTTGAGTGGTAAACCCGAGAGAGAAGGCGAGAGAGAGAGAGAGAGAAGAAGCAGAGAAGGTGAGAGTTACACAGACAAACAGACGGACAGAGATTTTAAAGGGATTGGAAGCACATTGAAGACGGCATTGTACATTCTAATTCCAAAGTGAAAAGTGAAGTTCAGTCAATGGACATTCATGCAGTCCATTCAAAGCATTTTGTAGACAAGCTAGTCACAAGATCAACACATGACTCACAGAAACATTTCGCATGTGATTTCCGACTCTGTCATCGCAATCGTTCCAACCACTGTGGAAAGGGATTCGGTACCCAGGGAACTGTAGCTGTGTAATATGTTACAGTAGTTTCTTGCTATTTGACTGCCATCAGCTGAGACATGACTCTATTGACATGATGCATGTTCAGATTCATTGTTCATGTTCATTCGTGCGCAGTGACATGCAGTAGAATAACGATTACTTATTGTATTCCTCTCATTGAGTTCTCCAGTGATACTCGGCATCTTAATTGATAGATCTACTTTGAAGGTTTTCAGGAGAACTTGAATTTTACACTATTTTGGCCTCCACACTGTACACGCTTACAAAGCCGAGTCTGTTTCAGGCGTGATCAATCTGCTAACACGTCATACACTTCCCAACACACTGACCCCTTCCCTCTCTCGTAAACCTCCTCATCTGTACAACCCCACTAGCTTAAACTACCCCTCTGAGTCACGTTGCCTAGGGAACCTCGGTGATGCGTAAACGGGCTCAGCCACACAATTTTTGGAGCTGATGTCTCCTTTCCTCTGAGGATTCCCATCGTCACGTTGGGAGAGTAACCTCGTTGTTTTTCACTACAACTGCAAATCATCGGTTTGATGGTATAGGAGAGAGGAGAGATAGAGGCTAGCTATTAAGCGCGAAGGTCTCTAGATGTACAGAATAGAGTAGAGGATAGAGAGAGGCGCGCGACAGACAGCCAGACATAAGAAGGGAGAGACAGAGAGGAGAGTGCCAGAGCAGATGCAGTGCAGCGTTATCGCCTAAAGTCAGCCCCCTTAGAAGGGGGAACATAAAAAGAATCTTTGCATACAACATTCAATCAGGACAAACAAACTAGGTATAAAACTTCTTCGTTCAACCTCTGTCTTCTAACACATACACATCATTTCAGACATTACCAAAATTACCTTATATTCAATTATTATCTATTATTTGATGATCCATGTGGTCAGCTCGTATTCGTGCATATGAAATAACAAAATTAATTTCTGATATCTTACTACCACTCTCTTTTTCATCACATTTCAATTTTCACTACCATTACACATACCTCTTCTTAAATTGCTGTATTATCATCTATACCAATCTCTCCTATTACGGA
>JADBJO010012642.1:52024-56767 GCA_016801955.1 Conus betulinus | reverse complement strand
AAGCATATGGACCCATCGCGAGCTAAAGTAAACCAAAAGAATTTCTCCTTCAGTCTAGCTTTAGTCCTCGCCACGCCTTGGTGTGCTGCTGATGGCAGGTCATGATGCCATTGTATTGCTTGTTCCTGAAGGGAAGCGGGAACTACCAACTCCAAGTCCTTGGAATCCGGCTTGTGCCTGAACAGCAAGCCTTCCTTAAGCAGGAACATCTCTCTGTTCAGCCAATGGTACTTGGCACCTGGCGAAGCTGAGAAGAGTTCCCCTTCATCGGGTTTTGCCCCCCTTCGAAGGTATTGGAGGATCAGGTGTAAGTCCTTATCTTTCCCCTGTGCTGTCCGGAGTTCCTGAACCGTAAACCCCCAGCACGAAGGGATCTCTGAGGTAGCCTCTTGTGCTAGTCGCACATTGCAGGTCCTCAGCTGCACCTGTCCATCCAGAACTCCTACCTCAAAGCTTACGCCATCAGTGCTGCCAATCTCAAAGTCCTTGAGACCGGCAAGACTTTCCTGCACTGCCTTTTCAGGCAGTGAGGTATTCTGGCTGTCCCGAGGACAGTCACTTTCAGTACTCGTACTGGTCAACCGCTCCTTGTAACCTTGAGACACCCGGGTTTTTTTCACCCAAGGTGAAACCAAGGATTGGCCGATCAGACGAAGTACCCCGGCGTTCAGGATGTGTCAGAAAACTGGCAGGTGCATCCTTCGAGTGTGCCAGAAAACTGTCAGGCCCTTTTCGAGCCAGAAAACTGTCAGGTTCACCCCGCGGGTGGACCAGAGAACTGGCAGGCACACTCTGCACCAGACTGGCAGGGATGTCCGGACATCCCAGAGAACTGGCAGACACAGAGCCCGAACGCCCTTCAGGTGCAACCCCCGTGTGCACCCGGGAACTGGCATGCGTTCCCCTTTTGGGACCACACGAGATTGGGCAACTGTCTTGCTTGTGGCGCAGGGGCAAGCAAGAGTTTAGGAATGCGCAAGGAATTATGCCCACTGTCATGCGCATCCCGTCTGTCAGAAGGAGGTACACGGCCATCATGACTGGAAAACCCCATGGTACCCCTCCGCAAAGGAGAAGGTACACGGTCATGATGACTGGAAAACCCCATGGCACCCCTTCCGTGACTCCGCGAGAAAGGTCCCCCCACAGTAGCTACTGTAGGTCCATCCAGATGGGTCCCTTTTTTCCTCGGGAGACAAAACACTGTCAGGCTTCCTTCCGTCAGGCCCCGGGCTTCGTCCACAGCCTGAATGAACTCCCCCCCACTGTTCGTCTGCTCTCCTGCAGTACTTACAACCCCCACAAGGCAGACTTTCAGGCCGAATGCCAGCCACGAAAGATTGACAAGGGGTCAAAGCATCAGGAATCCTTGACAGTGCATCAGCGTTCTGATGCTTTGCCCCGGCCCGATGTTTGATAATCATATGGAACTGGGAGAGTTCCTCCATCCATCGCGCCAACTGTCCCTGTGGGTGTTTAAATCGCAGGAGCCATGTAAGACTGGAGTGGTCGGTCCTGACGGTAAAAGTCCTACCTAGTAGGTAGTACTTGAACTGCCTTGTAAACCTCACGATACTCAACAGTTCCTTCCGGGTTGTACAGTACCTCCTCTGTTCGGGAGTGAGGGCGAAACTGCTGTACGCAAATCACTCGCTCCACGCCTCCTTGAATCTGACTCAGAACCGCCCCGATCGCCAAATCACTAGCATCCGTATCCAATACAAATGGATCCGTGCTATTTGGCAATGCCAGGACAGGAGGTTCGGTCAACACTCTACAGAGGTTATCAAAGGAATACTGCTTTTCCTCATCCCAGAAGAACTTGTTCTTTCCTGTGAGGTTATACAAAGGCTGCGCCAACGCTGCAAAATCTGGAATGAACATGCGATGGTAATTAGCGAAGCCAAGAAACCGTTCCACATCTTTTGAAGATTTCGGAACAGGCCAGTCCCTCACAGTCTGAATGTCCCGGTCAGACATAGCAATTTGATTCTTGCTAACCATCCGACCTAGGAACTCAACTTCAGGCTGGAAGAAAAGGCACTTCTTTGGCTTGAGCTTCAAACCATGCTGTCGAAACCTTTGCAGCGCCTCCCTCAAGTTCTGCAAATGATCTTCAAAGCTGTTCCCTAGCACCAAAATGTCGTCCAGGAAAGCGAGCACAGTCTTCCATGTCAGACCTCTCAGGATAAGGTTCACCACGCGTGAGAATGTGGCTGGCGCATTGGTGAGCCCAAATCCCATCCGAACATGTTCAAAGACCGTACTTGGTCAAGAAGGCAGTTTTCTTCCTGTCAGCTTCTTTGACTCTCACTTGCCAGTACGCATTGTTGGCATCCAGCTTCGAAAACCATGTGCTCCCCGACAAAGTATCAAGACAGTCCTCCACGAGTGGCAATGGGAAAAGTATCCTTGACTGTGACATCATTTAGGGCTCGGTAATCGATGCACCAGCGAACTGATCCGTCTTTCTTTCGGATGAGGACTGGCGCTGAGGCCCACTCTGACACTGACTCCTGAATGACACCAGCCTTAAGCATTTTTTGTAAATGCGCCTCCTCCTCTCCTGCAAAATACAGCAGGCGTACGGCGCATTCTTTGCTTAATGGGCTTGGCCTCACCAGTGTCAATCGAGTGCTCGATACCGGTAAAGTTCCCTAAATCGAACTCATCAGCAGCAAACACATCCTGATAATCACATAGGAGCTTTATCAACTCCACCTTCTGATTCTCTGTCAGGTGTGTGCTGGAGTCACTAGTCAATTTCTGCAGATGCTCAGGTACTTGGTCCTTCGAGGGTTGCTTATCCCCCACACGTACCGTTCTGCAGCTTGCTTTCCCCCTTACCACTTGTTCACAGTCTTTACTCTCAGAGGCAGAGTTCTGCTGTCCCGGATCCAGTATCTCCTGCACTTCAAATGCATTGGCTAACAGCTCCCCCTTCCTGATAGTATGGTACCTGTCACTGGGGTTTACCAGGCAAAGGATTGGATTGTCCCCGGACCGCCGCACTGTCCTCGGGATTAAGAGCTCAGAGCCCAACGAGGATTCAGTGTAGTAGTCCTGAAGGACTTTATCCAATCTGCCGGTTATCCTCATGACAGTGTTGGGTGGTACCACAACTTTATGGGCAGCTGTAACCCTAGCTATGGTTGGCGGTCCCTGACCAAAACTCACGTCTAAAGGGATGATTTCTTCCCCGATCAACAGAGTTTCAGCCCTCATGTCATGGATCGCCCCCCAGTGATGCAGAAGATCATGTCCTAACAGCATCTCGTCAGCAATCGGAGCCACATACAGCCCCTCTCTGAAGGTTGCCTGGCCAATCTTCAGGGGTACAGGCGCGGTGACAAAACCCTTCAGAGTAGAACCCTGGTCAGCCATTTGCATTACCACTTCCTTTAGCTTCCTCGGTTCTTGGAAAGCCTATCAAACACGGAAGTGGCAACAATGGTGATTTCCGCTCCAGAGTCCACTCTGGCCTTAACTGGAATGTCACCCACCATGATGTGTACCCCGGAAGAGCCTGGACAAACCCGATTAATGCGTATGATTTCAGGCTGTTGGCTGATTGCTTCCGATGAACTCTTTCCCTGAATTGCCCCCATGGGTGTTTGGACCAGTTGCAGTTTTGTCTGTCAAGGAACCCTGCGGACCACCAGGATTGCCAGGTTTTAACTCAGACTGCTGAGGCTTTCGGGTAGCCGAGTATTTTGATTCAGCCGACCCTGGGGGAGTCAAAGAGCAACACGCCCTTGGGGTGGTGACCCTCCGGCCAACACTTTTAGGGAACTCAAACTTCAAAAATTCCTGGCCCTTGTGTATTTCCGCTCAGAGGATCGGCCATCATCCCCAAGCCTTAGGCGTTTAAAGACTTTTTCTTGTCTCTTTTGTTCCCATTGCTCTCTGTTGCCTTCTTCTGCAGCCATTTTGTATAACGCTGGCAATCTTTCTTCAGGTGGCCCTTCTGCTGACAGAAGTAGCATTTCACCCGGGAGTCCTGTGGCGGTAGTTGGTTTCTGGGAAGAAGAAGTCTCTTTATCTTCTAATTTCGAGAGCTGCAGCGTAAGCCTATCTATGGCCTTCTGCAGTCTCTCGAATTCTTCCCTGGTGACAGGTGAAATTGGACCTACCCGTCCTACCCGAGGATCTTCCAGGGGCCTGCGCCTTCTGTCGCCTACTGCTTGGGAGATGTGCTGGAACTGTTTGATTTTGTTCACAGCCTCCTCTATGGACTGGGGCTCCTCCATACAGACAAACTTTCCTGCCTGCCTCCTTATCCAAACTCCCTAGGCAGACTTTGTTAATGGCCTCTTCTCTGACATGCTTCTCAGGCAGATTATGGTATGCTGACGTAGCTAGCGTAAGCACCCTATCAGCCAATCATCCAAGGACTCTCCTGCGTTCTGGTGGGCCTGTTGGAAGCGCATCCTGGCAGTCCCTACATATTCTTTCGCCCCAAACCGAGCTGCAAGCTTTCCCATCAACTGATGGTATGAAAACTCACTGCTGCCCAGCCGGGTACATGTAGTAAAGAAGTCCAGGGCTTTTCCTTCAAGACACCAACCTAGGTAGTCCCTACTCTCCATTTCTGACCAGCGGAGAACTACCCGGTAGCTATCAAATTTCTGCTGGAAAGACTGCCAATAGTCTTTCCATCAAAATGTAGATTTTTTGGCAGCATCCTGGGGTCTCCTCTTGGTTCAGAGATAGGGGCTACCGCAGGGTCCACTTCACTACCGC
>JADBJO010012642.1:42024-47024 GCA_016801955.1 Conus betulinus | reverse complement strand
AAAGACCAGAAAAAAACAGCAGGCACAGAGTGGCGGAGGATGGTATGATCACCTTCCAGCGGGGCAGCAGAAACAAACTCTGAAAGAAAGACAATGAAAGAAGACGACGACAAAAGCAGAAGAAAAAAGAAAACGACAAACACAACACACACACACACATTCATACATACACATACAGAGAGAGAGAGAGAGAGAGAGAGAGAGAGAGAGATGATTGATTTGCACAAGCGTACATATGCATGCATGCACACACACACACACACACACACACACACACGCACACACACACGCACACACACACACACACACACAAACACTTTTTCTACAGCTCATCTGTTATTTGCAGACTCCAAATTTTGATAATTTTTTCACAAGGCCATGACATAGCACCTTGTTTAATCGGTTAAGCTGCTTGTTTCTTTTTAACTCCACCATGAGGGCACCTTCAATTACGGCCCCTCAGTCCTGAAAGGCTTTGTGTGATGGCCTGGACCATCGTTAAGCTGAAACTGACGCCCGGATCCTCGTGACTGTAGACGTCCCTCGTGCTGATATAAGGGCTCCGGCTGTCATCATCAGAATAAATGGACAAAGGGCAGACAGATTAATGGGCTATGTGCCGTTGTGACCCAATGACGTTGTGACCCTGGACAGTAATAATACTACTGAGAAAAATGACAATTTCACACAGGGATCATTTCACCAGATAGTCGCAACGCAAAGCTACCTATTTCTGAAACGTTACTAGGACTACTATCTTCAGAAAACACTACAATAATTTTCATAAGTTAATAGTATTACTACCATCTTATGAAAATCATAGTAGTGTTTTCAGAAGACAGTAGTACTAGTAACGTTTTAGAAATTAGTCGCTTCACACACGTGCGCCACGCGCTCTCTCCGGCGGCACGCGATCCTACTTCAATGCTTGTTGTATGGCAAACTAATCGTAGATGGTGTTGTATTTGGTTGCTTTTGATTTGTTGCATTTCACTTGTATCAGTAATATACAAACGTAATTGATAATGAACGAAAAGGGGTATGTTTGGTGACATTTATTGAACAGTACTTTCTACTGCTTCTGTTATGCACTGCGCTTCTACAAAAAAACTACTGTTATCATCACAAAGAAGCTGATTGATGATTAAAGCAAGAAATAAAACGAAAACAAAACAAAACAAAAAAACCGGAAAAATGTTTAGTCTGCATTACAACTGTTTACATCATCAGTAATGTTAAGTAGTAGACTACTACTACTACTACCATTAAAACTGCAACATATTTTTTCCTGCTTTTCGTTGTTTTATGATTTGTTACATGCTGCTGTACCATTCATGTACAAAAGAAAGGGATAATGAATTGAAAAGGGTATGTTTGGTGACATCTATGTATGTACTTATGTGTATGAAACTACTTCTTACCACCACAAAGAAACTAGCGTACAATCAAAACAATAGATGAAGCGAACACACACACACACACACACACACACACACACACACACACACACACACACACACACACACATGCGCGTGCACGTTTTGTAAGAATTAGAACTGTTTGAAACAACAGCAATAATTTCTCTTTTAATACTATTTGTAAAGCCAACTACGAGTGCTGCTATTACATGTTCCTTCAACTTGGTCTTCTTCTGCTACTACTACTTCTACTTCTTTGTTCTCAGCTTTCAAACCATTCTGTCGTTTTGACCTTCACTGTTTATCAGTCTATGATGAACCCGAGATATACCCGTGGGGCAAAGCAAAGTGTGTGCGACCATCTGTCCGAAATGCTCGAACTAAGACAGTGTGTGGGTCTTGCACATTATGTCCCTAGCACAATTAGGGGATTTCCTGGCACAAACTGTCGCATGTTCCAAAGTGCGACGCTTTGCGTAAATCTTCTCAGCACAAAAAAAGTCGCACTTTTGCACGAAAGTGTCGCACGCGACACTTTGTGCAGTTGCGACACTTTGTGCCGCAACATACGTCTCCTTCTCTGAAGACGTCGGTCAGCATTCAAGGGAAGACGAAAAACAGACAGAGACAGAGACAAAGAGAGATTTCTGACTAAAAAACAGTTTGCTAGAACACATCCGAATGGGTCTCGGGCTTACCAATGATATAGCAATTTTCTTGCATGCCTAAATATCGGGTCTGGCATATCTGAAAGATCTGGCATGGAAAACTGTACCTACTTTTCTGGGGAACATTCTGGTCTTGGGGAACAGTTTTGAAGACCACATGAAAACCCTGAGGCAAACAATGTAAAGTCTTGGACAACACGGTTTGAAACTGAAGCCCAAGAAATTGATGTCTTTTTCTTTTTCTTTTTTTTTTTTAGCAGCCACAGGCCGAGTTACAGAAAAGATGGTGAGCACAAATCAAATTGTGATGGCGAACTGGGACATCAGATGAACCATAGTGGCAGCCATGGGGAAGCACAACTGTAGGGCTCAGAGTGGGACATTTTACTGGCTGAACACAAGACTTATTCCTGTTTCAGAATGCTTGCTTTTTACGCCAAAGTCCAAAACCCAGGTCTTGAGACTGGTGGTTCCGGCATTTCTCCAGAACGGATCTCAAGGAGTAACGTGGACTAAGGAAAAACTCAAAGGGGCATTATTCATGGTCAGCGTGTGTAGACATGTTAAATAATAATGTATGGATTTTATATGGCGCAATTCTTGGGGTCAAGTCACTGCGCTCAACACACACTCAAACACTCGCACTGACATGTGTTCACACACACATACGCACACACACACACACCGACACAGGCGCACTTATGAAGTTCATCGGTTCAAGCATGTTGAGACCTGCAGCCGACTTGCCACTATGTCACGAGAAGACAATCCCCGTGAAATTGCCAACACCTGTGACCCTGACAGAATCAACCTAAAAGGCACAAACGTGGGGAGAAAAAAAAAAAAAAACGATTGAAACTGAGGTCTCCATGACAGCGGGTATGACAGGCCACAGCATTTGAGACATTCTTTTAATGCTGATCGATGAGGATGAGGATGTTTGAGAAGATGTTACAGGATTTCTATTGTGGCTGTATCTGCATCACATGACTGCTCTGGACTCTGGGTTTAATTTTATCATGTATCCTATCATAAACCAGGCCCGAGAGATACAGACACCTACGGTGTTGGTACAGAAACTTGAGCAGCAATCTCGGAGACGCATCAATTGAGTGGATGAAGTTCGACTGTGTTGTCCCAGTCTTGCCAGTTGAGCTCATAGCAATTTCAGCTCTGGATAAGCGCCAGTCGGGGTCAGAAAAATCCCACAAAGAAATGACTCTGACGGGAATCGAATCGTCGACCCTCCAGGCAGGAGAACGCGACGCTAACCGCTTCGCCACAGTGACTGGTGCATTGCCATATTCTGTCCCACTAGACAGGCCGCTGTTTGGAGGTAACGCAGGTTCACATGGACAGACGAGGGCATAATTACAGTTGAGCCGCGAGACAAACTATTTCAAAATACAGCAAGAATGTCTCTGATTGACGACTGTGTGCTAAATGAGACACAACCAGAAAGGACACTCTTTAGTCATCAAGAGGCGAGCACGTCCAACTCCCACTCTCTGGATTTCAACGCGAAAATACGATGTGCTGTTAACAGCTTTTCGTGAACATTGAAGTACAAACATAATTTTACATGAATGATAATAACTGAGTTTGAAAGTTGAAGTTATCTTCGTGGAAATACGTTATAATGGACGGGCAAGAAACAGACAGAATACGATTACAGCTTAAGGCGTCAAAGCGCATTAAACTTGTTCGCGTAACAGATCATCGTACGCATTATTCAGTTGGATGAAGAACACACACACACACACACACACACACACACACACACAGAGAGAGAGAGACACAGAGAGAGACAGAGAGAGAGAGAGAGAGAGACAGACAGACAGACAGAGAGAGACAGAGAGAGAGAGAGAGTCTGAGTGTTATGCATGCTAGTATAAAGAATTGAAATGGAAGGAGAGAGTGTGTGCAAGTTTTATTCATTCAGGTATTTGCTTGTACATTATTCATTTATTTATAATGAGCACATTACACACCCAGCCAAGTTTCTTGTTAAAAAAGTACGTAGTCAGACAGTCATGGGGAAAAGGGCTGTGTGTCCTAATTAGTCCTGGGAGAACTCTTTGACCCAGTTACTTAGTCCTGACTTCGATCTGGGTAGCCTGTGCTAGCAGAAAGAACTATTTGCCGTGATTTCTCACTGCTTCTCACATTTCTTTTCCCTGGACTTCAGACTTGTTGCGCCAGCAGTGATAGTTTGTTAGGGGCCTTAAATTCAAGACCAACCTTTTTCGGAAAGCTTGCGTGGCTCTCCCAAGGCCCTAGTATGTTCATCCAATGATATGTGGAGCATTCTATAGAGATACTGGCGTACCCTCTATCCCAATATTCTTTGTAAGAGAACGTGATTTTGAGTGAAGTCCTGGTCTATAGATCCTCTTTTCTGTCGATGTAATTGAAAGGCGCTTTCAAAGACAAAATTGCTTCTCTTTGTGAAAGCTGGATCGACAGATAGGGGCCCTCGCTTGCACAACAGTTCCTCTGGGTTAACCCATTCATCACACGTCGCGACTGTTCGCAACGGGCACCTCACTGCTTCACTACACGTTGCCTGGGTTATCGCAACTGACAACGTCGCTGTTCAGAATTGTTTTGCAGTTTTGAGATGAAAGAAGATGAATTAACAGAATCACTTTGTATGAAATGACAAAACTTCGAGAATATGTTCTTGTAGCTGTCAAACAAAGGAAACATAAAAAAATCGGGAGTCAAAAAGGAATGCTTTTGCGGTATCTTAGGTATTCATGCTGCACAGAAAAAAAGGCAAATCCGTTGGAACTGGTAGTGTTTTAACATTTACGTGATCAAAGGTTTGGCTTAATTTGTTAGAGCATGGGGGTGATAGACGGTGGACTACCTTCCAGTTTTCTCAAATCCTTTGCTAGTGGTTGACTACATT
>JADBJO010012642.1:27024-37024 GCA_016801955.1 Conus betulinus | reverse complement strand
GAACATCCCGAATTCTGTTGTTTTTTTTTTCCTAAAATGTTTCCAGCATGCATTTTCTAGAAGACTGTATCCCTCATGGATAGACAATGGGATACTGATAACCTCCGACCCGCTAGTATTTTTCGCTCCCCGTTTTGCTGCTCTGTCTACTCTCTCTCATTAAACTGAATCCCACAATGAGAAGGAACCCAACAGAAACTAATTCTTGTACCCCTAATAATCAAGAAATGTATTAGGTGATGAATATCTGTAATCAGATCTTGTCTTACTATAGGGTTTGTTTTTACTTAGGGCGAATAAAAAAATCGACTTTGAATCGACACAAAAGAGGACTTGGAATATTGGATTTGAAAAAGTCAAGTAGAAAATACAAAGCCATTAGAATGGCAGTTAGTTCTGCTGTAAAAATAGATCTGTTTTTTTTCCAAGATAATAAGATTTTTCAATTTTCAATGAAGGAATTGTAAATGCAGCACCTGCTTCTTTGGGTATCCAAAAGAGACCCATCTGTATAAATTTAAGATGAAAGGGATACGAATTTTCAATATACTCTTTTACTATTTGGCCTATCAGGTTTTCATTGTCACTTTTTTTTCATCGACGTATGGCTTATATCAAATGATGCTCTTTTAAGTTCCCATGGCGGGCTGGGAGATGCGGGAAGTTTAGGTCGATTTATATCGTTGAAGTTAACTTTTGACTCACTGAACAGATCTGAAGTGAAAGTTCCAATAGTTGTGAGTGAAGAAATTTGATTTTGCCCTTTTTGGGAAACTAATGTCAGATCTCAAAACTGACTTCATTCTCAACGTTGCTGTCACGTGTTGAAATTCGTAAGACATATTTTGCAACAGCTAGCCGTCGATGTTCATCTAATGGTAATACTCCTACTTCGTTATATGTTCCAAAGATGATGCATGATACGGCACACCAAGAGCCAGTTTGAAAAACTTTGCAATCCAAACTTTGCATCTTATTAAGTAAACTTTTCGGAGCACTGAAAAAAAACTTCCTGCCCGTAAGAGAGTCTAGAACGTATCAGTGACAATGCAAGCTGTCAGTACATTAGCATCTTGGCCCCAGTTTTGTTTCTGTATACTTTTAAAAAAGTTAAAGCTTTTTCGAGCCTTTGTTAATAAATATTGTATATGATAATTCCACGACAATTTTGAAGTAATGTATACTCCGAGAAATTTCACCATTTCTTTGTATACTATAGTCTCGCCATTTATTTGAAAAATGGGTAATTCTGGTGGATCTGGCCCACTATTAAAAAGTAGAAGATTTGTTTTTTTTCCGGCGATAGCATTAATCCATTCCTTCATGTAGTTACTTAGTTTATCGAGTTCCAGTTGATATAATTTTTTGAAATAGTTAAGCTGTCTTTTGGGAGTTTTCCTTTTCATAGTAACTTTCATCCACATAACTATGTCATCTGCATATTGTACTAGTACAACATTATTCGATACAGACTGTGGCAAATCATAGAGCAAAATATTGAATAAATAAGGGGCAATAACTGACCCTGTGGGGGATCCCCATTTAGGAATCGTAGGGTGGAATACTTGTTGCCAACATTTTGTCTGCATGCTTCTTTCAGATAAAAAAATCTTAATATAACCATATATATTACCAGATAGACCAATACTTTTTAGTTTGTATAGTAATCTATCATGCCACACGTGATCGTAGGCTTTCTTTATATCAAAGAATGTGGCCAGTATATTCTTCCTACGAGCAAACTGATGTTTGATCTGCGTAGTCAGTTTAACTAAATGGTCAACTGTACTTCTCCCCTTCCTAAAACCAGCTTGGTTAGTGGGAATAACTTTTCTTTTATCACAGTTATGAATTAATCTGTTAAGAACTATCTTTTCTAGCAGCTTCCCTGTGTGTGATGTTAGAGCAATAGGTCTATAATTTTTCTATATCTTCTTTGACTTTCCTTGTTTAGATACTGGAACTACGATTGAGTGCTTCCATATTTGAGGAATACTGCCCTCATTCCAGCATTTCTGTAATAATTTCGTGCAGTGTGCTTGTGTGTGTGTGTGTGTGTGTGTGTGTGTGTGTGTGTGTGTGTGTGTGTGTGTGTGTGTGTGTGTGTGTGAGAGTGAGAGTGTGTGTGTGTGTGTGTGAGTGTGTGAGAGAAACAAATGACAAATGTTTTAATGAGCCGGGCCTTATGCCCATGTCAAGGGGAGGGGGGTACAAAGTTAAATCATCTCAGGATACTACCATTGAAAATGAACATGATTAACATCATACTAACCTGAAGACGAAATTGCAAGATTACGGATTTTAAATGCGTCAGTTAGATATGCTGCCAGTCTGTACATACATTTAGTGCCACACATCAATAACGAAAACCTGAAAGTAGAAGGGTGGTTGTAATACTTTCGGGGGATGTTCTTTTCTCTAACATGTGAGTATTTGAGACAAACGCATATAAAATGAAGTTCACTTTCTAGGACACCCCTCACAAAAATGGCATTTAGGGGAGACATTATTAGAATATCGGTACCGGTGCGTGCGTAATACTGAAACACCTAATCTAAATCTGATTAAGGTCTTTTTCAGTACACAATGTTTTAAGTCGTATAAGTATTGAGATGTACCAACAGATAGTTTGAAAGCTGCATGAAATGTAAACCGACTTTTATCTCTCAAATGAGCCTCCCCATTCTTGTAAGAAGCAATTGATTAACCTTCACCTTGATGTTCCCACACATACCCAACCCATATTTGTATAAAGTAAAGCATACAGCAGCAACCCAATAGTTCTGATTTTTGTAATGGAGAGCTGACAACATTTTATAGATTTTAAAGGTAGACGATCATCAGACATTCTCAAAAGTTTCAACCAATATTTAACACATCTTGTTTATGTATGAATATAAAGAGGATATCTAACACATTCACCATAGACGAGGACATTAGGTGTCTTAATGCTAACATTTCACATCTTTTCAACGCAAAACAGATGTACTTTTTCAATCAAATTCTGGTCTGCAATCAATCCCCAAACTTCTGAGCCGTATGTTAGCATTGGTAGGATTTTGACAATCAAATAATTTAAAGAACACTTTTGGATGCTTTTCACCGACGGACCACAACAGTTTTAAGATACACACAACTCCTCTCTTTGTCTTCGCCGCTCAGTCTTCCATAGTGTAGGAAAAGGAGGAGAGGGAAGGAGAAAACATGATTCCAGGGCAATTATACTGATTAATCACCTCTAGTTTATTGATACCAATGAATCATTTTTCTCTCACTGCAATGTAACCGTCTTTGCGAAAGACGACCACTTTAGTTTTATCTAAATTAATTGTCAAATTCATTCTATGCGAGGCATCCCTCAAAATATTCAGCTGTCATTGCAGACCAATAACTGAGAAAGAAAGCAACAGAGCATCATCAGCAAAAACTAGTATCGAAATTTCAAATAAATCTGGGGATAGCTATACATGTGTTTACCATTAGGGATTACGTCAATTGCAAGTTCGTTAATGAATAGTGAAATAAAAACTGGACTGCAAATGCCTCCTTGTCTTAAGCCCCGAGGACAGTAGAATGGTTCAGTAAACTGGTTGTTCACTTTTACAATAGCTTTCACAATTTCATACATGCCTTTGTCAGCTTATACATTTTGCCCCTATTTCCTTTTTTCTTTAATGTCATCCAAAAGATACTGCCTGTAAACTAAGTTTTTCTTAAAATCAATAAATGCAACGTATAGCTTGCTCCGATTGAGTAACTGCTTTTGAACTAGTGCTAGAAGAGTAAAAATGTGATCCATTGTGCTATGACTTCGTCTAAAACCAGCTTGAGATGAATCAATTAAATCATTATCTTCAACCAATTCGGTAAATCTTTTATTAAGGATATAAATCTACAACTTGCTTCCAATGTCTAGCAAGGAAATACCCCCGTAATTGTCAGGACAATCAGGATCATCCTTTTGATACACAGGTGGAATGATGGACTGAGACCACCGTTTTGGAAAACTACCAGAATCAAACACTTTATTGAAGTATTGAGTTAAAAATAAAATGACATCTTAATATGCGTTTTATAAAAATTCGCCCTCATAATCCATTGGAACCGGATGCTTTACTACATTTCAACGCTTTTATAGCATCCTAAATTTCCAATTGCTCTCTTTGCTCTCTCTAGTGGAACACAGTCCACGTTTATGTCTACAAGCTAGTTAATTTGCAAAGTATCTTCAAGACCTGTTAAATCAGTATCGTTCGATAGATCATTATTAAAAGCCATCTTGAAATGATCAAACCATTCATCATAAGTGATCGAATTTGCTTGAATTCTTTAGGTGTGAGAACAGATTCAATGGTGCCCCCCAAACGGTTAGGATTGTCACCACTATTCACAGGTGTATCTAGAATTGAGTGTGTTTGTGTTCGGACCTCTTATCGCTAAGCAGATTTTTATTCTGTCGCCTTAAAATTACATACACATATCCGTAATGTGTCATTTGTAGCTTTTTACTGTCATGATCAACATCATTGTTAGCAATATTGTCGCATGCTCTGTGACATATTCGTAAAGCTTTACGTACTTCACGTGTTTGTTATCAGCACATTCTCTGTCAAACCACGGCTTTTATCTGAAACTATCTACCCTTAATGTCTTTTAACACACATTTTCCCAGCCATCTTGAAACCACCAATGAACGAAGCTAATGATGCATCAATATCAAGATCTATTAAATTACTAGCATCTTGAATTAGTTTTTTAACATCGCTATTATTAAACATTGCACAATAATCATTTTTCTTTTCATTATTCCACACAAACTTAGTAAGTTTACTTATCGTGGAATGGAGCGAGGTGGGTGTCAATTCAGTGGCCTTTGGTACTTCAAGAAACATCTCTGCAGTCGTATGTTTTGATTCAGTTCTGGGAATAACTTTCAAATATGAACCCGCAGGAAACATACATTCAGATACAATGAAGTAATCAATAGCACCACATCCATTATAGGCAATGTAAGTGAAGTTGCCCCCCTCATCTCCCAACACAAGCCCATTCATTACAATTAGGTTATACGGATCACATATTTGAAGTAAATATTAAAAGTTTTACCAAATCATTTGTAACACCATCCTTTGACTCCCTATGACATCCACTACACAGCTTAGAATCCTCTGCATCTTCACCAATAAAGTCGTCTATGGAGTTATCAGAAACATTACCATTGCCTGTGTTCTGGCATTCAAATCTCCAAAACCAATGATAGCTAGTTCGCCATTTTCTTCAAACAAATCAGCGATACAGTTATAAAAAAAACATAAACCATTATCAATTTCAGTTTCAGCATAAAATACACTATTTGAGGGTGGGATATACAGACCAATCAAATAGCAGTCAGAAGAAAGACCCTTTAGTAGTTTCAATATACTGAGAACCAAGTAGTTGTCATATTCATTTGTGATATGTGTAATAAATCTAGTCAGCTTTTTTTCTTTACAAGAAGTGCATTTCCACCGGACAGTGTAGCAGAATCTTGAACACCAGGTGAAATACATGCATCATGATAAGGAAACAAGTGACTTAGGAAGGAATGTGAAAAAGTTTCAACAAAAAGAATGAAATCATCATCAAAAAAAAAAAAAAAAAATGAACCTCATTATATACACCGTTGACAAACCTTCCACATATAAGTCACGAACCGTAATGTTTTAGCATATTTTGAAATGTCAGACTGTTGAGCCGTGGGGTGATTTGAAACACAGCAGGGCCGAATTCCTAGCACCTAGAGGGGGCTGGGGCTGCACGAGGAGTGTGCCTAGGGCCTGTGGAAGTAAATGTGTCTGTCAGGTGTGTTTGGCGACATTTGGCTCTGCTTCGGGTTTGAGGTGGATGGCATGGTGATTTGACTGGGGTTTCGTTTTCCTCTGAAACCTGAGGAATGATGCAAGAACTTGCAGGGGACTTGCCACTAGTTAAAGGAGACTGCTGGGAATGAAACAAGGGCTGAGAAAAAGACTGACTTTCCACATCGACAGTTCCAGGTATCCACATGGTCTAGAACGGCGGAATGGGCGGCTGGGACAATTCCACAGGACAGGAAACAATTCAATTTGTCCGTAGTTCGTAGGCACAGTATGGGCAGATGAACCAGCATGAGTATAAGCACTGCTTTGTGAACATGCACTGACCAGATGGAGGAGGGACGATCACACTGGAAGCCATGGTGGTGCGGGAGAACGAGGCGGCAGTTTTCTGGTAGACGGCACTGGCCTCTGGATTAGGAGCGAGGGTTTTCTGGCTAGCAAGATCCAGGTGATGTGAAGCAGCAGTACTGTCACCAGGGACGGAAGGAATGGGACTTGGTGAAGATGTCTGACGGACACTGGACTTGTTTACCGGCATTCTCTGATGACGTAGCTTTGGGGATGACGAGGAAGGGCAGGGCGCAGGGTGGGACATCGGGCAGAGTGCCGGGCAAGTGGATCCGTCGTTCTGCTGAGCTGAGGCATGTGGACGTCTGACGGCAGGAAAGGATTCCATATCAGAGGGAGGAGGAGGTGGGCTGCCGGGCTGCCGCGGCTGGTCTTTAATTTCGGAGTGATGGCTTTGCAGAGAGCGTTGTCTGTTAACACGGTATTTATGGCGCTGCTCTCTTCTGTTGTCATGAACAAGCAGGCGTCCATTGCGAAAGAAGGCACGTCGTCCTTCTTCCTTCTCACGTCGGATGACGTTTTGCTGTCTGTTCGTGATATCGCCACCTACACGAATGTACAGCGTGTCAGCCAAGTCCTTTCTGTTGTCCTTGTCACTTAAAACTGACAGTTTATCACTCCACCTGTGTAGTTTTTGCAATGAGGGGACGGGGGTAGGCAGGGTGATCTCTTATCCGTCCTACACACGATGACCTCCTTCAACATCCTCCTGGGACCAAGTCTTGCAGGGGTAAAACCTGATCAGAAGCTGAACCACCTTCCTGGCGCAGTCAGAAGAACTTCCGTCTTCTTCTTCGTGTACGTAAAAAAAAAAATCTCACGTTGTTTTGTCTGGAAAAGCCTTAATTTCATCAGTATCATCGTCCACATTCTGACATACTCCATTAAAGTAATCATCCGGTCTACATACTCCATTAAAGTAATCCATTCAGTCTACGACTTGGTTTGTATCTGCTTTCAAGAAAAAGCACACTTCTCAGTCAAGACGTGCACGGCCTCGTTCAATCGAGTAATATGTTCGTCCAATTTGTATGAGAAGATCGGAATGTGTAGGTCTTGGGTTTGCTTCCACGTTTATGCATTGCAGTAAGAAACAGGCGAGAAACACAGTCACGAAAGAAGCTATTACACATCCGAATCTTGCTTCAGCACGGGGTAGCACGTCACACGAGAAAACCAGCAGAGCGAGAAATACAGCTAGCGAGTCCGTGTTGTGTTTGTCCTCTGATGTCAAAGCCACGAGGAATAAATCGTACTCCTGTGACATTTGACATAGAGATATTGAGTCTGTGTGCGTGTGTGTGTGTGTGTGTGTGTGTGTGTGTGTGTGTGTGTGTGTGTGTGTGTGTGTGTGAGAGAGAGAGAGAGAGAGAGAGAGAGAGGAGACAGACAGACAGACAGACAGACAGACAGAGAGACAGAAGAGAGAGAAGGAGAGAGATAGAGGGAGAGAAAGAGGGGGTGGGAAGGAGACAGTATCTAAAGCATTGCTCAGGAATACGCATCTATTGCAAATTATAGACTCTGCACCACAACCAAGTTGCATTGGCCCACCCCAAACATCAACCACCATCTTTACGCACGCGCACACACACACACACACACCACACACACACACACACACACACACACACACACACACACCTTGACGCTGTGGTGGTAAGAGGCCGACAGGAGCTCTTTCTGTGGAGAGGGCGAAGTGCGGCGGAGTCCTGGAAACTCGATCTGAGAGTGCAACCACAGCTACATTGCCATTGTCCCCCAATTGGGATTTGGTTGACTGGGCGGACACGACCAGTTGTGCAGCAACAACCATCGTAGTAGCACTGACCGACGAGAGAGAACTGACTGGTCAGCCAGGGGAAACAGCTGGCGAGTTGCGAATGTTTATATCCTTTTTTTGTGTTTATATGTGTGTAACTAGAATATTGGAACTGTGTCTTTCCTGGTTAATTGAGAGTAACTGAAGAAAAGGGGATCCGATTATGGGATTAACTATTTCAATTTTCTATGATACAGTTACAAGTGTAGTGTAGTGACGGGTGGGGCCTCAGAGTCAAGTTAAACAACATTTTTTTCATTTCTTTTTGCATGACAGTTTATTAATTTCCAGACACCTTTGTGCGGATTCGATGTGCGTGACGGATTGCATGTGCCTATGCGAGAGCATGATTTTTTTTTAAAAATGGAAATATGATGTGTTTCTGTCCATACCTCCGAGTATCTTTGTATATGACAATAAGGGGCAGGAGGGTGGAGGGGGGGGGGGGGGGGGGGGGGGGGGGTCGGAGACCCGTCACACTCCGTAACATACCAACGAGTGCCCATATATCTTTCAAACCTCATGACGTTGACGTAGACGCTTTGGAGGAGATTAGAGTCCTATCAGCCAGAGGCCCTTAAGGACAAGGTTTCTCAGACTGTAGTCTGTGTAGAATTTTGTCCTGCTGTCCCCCATGGTGATTTGTTAGTGTTGATTATCGTCGGTCTTCTATTCCTTGTGACGGTTACCTGTCCATTTCCTTTTCCTCAGTTCCCTCTCAGGACCATTTGATATGGATCCACACGATTCAATTTTGGCCAGCTCGGGTAGGATACCCTAGCAAAACGTATAATTGTCAAGATGTCTGTTGTTAACAGCATAATCCTTCACCCTAAACCCTTCTTCCTTGTAGGGGTTTGTTTCCACCCTGTCACATTTACACACACACACACACACACACACAACTCGCCCAACTGGTCTGGCCTGAGTTTCGACATGACCGACCACACCACCAACACCCACTCTTTCCGGCCCTGGCTTTGTGGCATATCGGATAACACCTTTCAAAACCCCTGCCACGGCACTCGGCAATTTAAACAAGCCTTGTGCTCTCAGCTCTGCTCGCGTGGACTTTCTGTGTGTGCAAAGAAAAGAACAGATTGGATTTACCTTTAGTCAAAAAGAAAAGCGTTTAAAGAGTCGGTCTGTTCGTAAACAGCATAGTGATACGAGAACAGGAAGACAGCCTATAAGGTGAGAAAAAAAGAACCGGTGTTTAATCTGTTTATTGCATATTCACTGTTTGTAGCATTATAATGCATGAAAAAAGTAGTAGTATACACGAAAAAACGGACAGCCCTCCTCTCCTTCTCATAATTTTCTCACTCTTATAGTGGTTATGAACGCCAGCGTACTTGATTAAAATGCTTTCAAGATGTGTAAGCTTTCACGTGAAGTCCGAAAGTGATATCTGAAGTATGTATATCTTTTTAGGACTAGCAATGTAAAAAAAAAATGTTTAAATCAAGTGGTGGCTCTAACACAAGTAGACACCTTTGCCTTGTTTCTTCCCTACTACTCTTTGCGTTTTTTTCTTCGGTAATGTGCAGTTCACTGTGACTTATCCTCACTGGCCTGTTATCATTAACAGGGCAGGTACTAAAAAATAAAACATACAATTAAACAAACCCCAAAGAGTGTGCATACAAACAAGTGCGCATACTACGGTGCACATCCACTATCAGTTGTCCATCATAGCCAAAATACGTTTACTGAGCAACCCTTCTCAGCTGTGGACGTTTTCCAGGTATAAATCTAAACAAAAGAAACTTTATATTTATTTTCACGTTTGAGAAACCTTGGGCTTGGATGTATAGTATTACTTTCTGATGAAGTGGACATGCTTTTGCTTGCTTTTTAAGCGTGCTCCAAATCTATTTTCAACAAGGTGGCTCAGTCTGTTAATTTTGTACACTTAGTTATCCTTTGGATTTAAAAACATTTTTTTTTTTTTTAAGATCAATTTTCCCCT
>JADBJO010012642.1:0-18665 GCA_016801955.1 Conus betulinus | reverse complement strand
CATTTTCATCTGTGCCAGCTTCACCAGTGTCGTAATGTTAGAGAAGGAATGGTTGGATGTGTGGCGTCGGAACCGCAAGGGATAGGATCGTTTATTTTCATTGTTGCCAGCTTCTCCTGTCTTGGCAATCCCGGGGGAAGGACTATGTTGCTGTGCGACGTCGTGTTTCTGGCCCTGGGAGATGGGGACTGTGTCACACACTGCCTTTACACACACTCAATCACCAACACAGCATGTTCCCTCCACAGCCTGCATCTACTCCATTCATTCAAAAGAGAGACTGGGGAAACAAGAACCCATTTTTTTTATGCTCCTTTTACCAAAACAAAACAAAGAGTTTCACAATGAGAACCAACACTAAGCGAAATAACATATAAGTTTTTCTGAGCAAATTTCGTTACAGTTTTTCCACAACATTATTACGAGTTACTTGCCACAAAATTTCTTTTTTTTTTATGTACAGCACATAAAAGATTGGATTCAAGTCTTTTTGTTCTCACAAAAAAAAATTACATAGGAATTTTTTTTCTTGTACAAACGTTCCACCAGCGGGAATCAAAAGCTCAGGGTGTAGGTAGGTTCAGTCCATTGGTTGGACGCTGAGTTTTCCATAGGGAATCATTACTATGAGAAATCTCAAGCAAACGTCTGTCTGCACTATATCACCGACCACTCTCTGGTCGCTCGGAAAACAGAGTTTACGTTTCAACCCCCAAGGTTGAAAAACATTTGTCTATTTTTCTTTGACCCAGGTCAAGAGACCTATCCTCCTATTTGGCAACTCCTGGTCTGACATGTAGATCGGGAACACATCCATCCTACAAACAGTGAGCTTCTCTTCAGCCATCACGCGCCGCAACGTCCAATCAATAGCAAGGAAAAGTTAGCGATTTCAGCACTGTTCTCGTATGGTCTAACATTGCAGTCATACTTACAAAAGAATTCTCCCTTCTCAAAAACTCTGCCTGTACTCCTCACACACGAAAATTGACTTAGGTTTTATATTCAAGACATTCACACATTACATCTCTTGTCATGACAGACTGTTCTCTGTAATCTGCTCCCACCTTCTCCAGTATTGGCACTTCGAGAGAAATAATGTGTGCGTGTGCGGCATCTCTATAAAGGCTGCCTGTGTAGAAACGGCTATGAGTGTCTCAACACAAACGATCTTCAATACTGGCGCTGGTCTCTTGAAGGCTACCATCGGCTTTCGCTTTATGAATACTTCAGTCGTGTTTTGGTAACTTAGAGTGCACCAGCATGCTCTCGATATTCACAGTTTTTTTTTTCCCTTATTCAACTTCGACACAGAGGTCGCAGGCTGCAAACTAACTTGGGCAGAAAAAACGGCACTGCTAGAGAGAGAAGACAGAGGTTGTCCAGATTGTAGCATGAATGAGTTAGGGAGATGAACTTTTCTTCATGAAATGTCCAAATTATTATGCATTGACGATGATATTTCTATTCTCTGTTCACAAAAAGTTTTTGTTTAATATATTTTATCGAGTCTGCAGTGATATCATTGCAATGGTTTGTTGTTGTTGTTGTTGTTGTTGTTGTTGTTTGTGTTCCCCTCCATCCCCCTCCTTCAACAGTTCCCAGGAGGACTATTTTAGCGTAACCATTGGAGCGTATTACATGGCGAGATTGACATAGTTTTCTTTGTTTTATTCTTCCATGTCGTGTGTGTCAGAAACTCTACCCATGTTCCGGGTGGTTTCGTATGTTTCTTTATTTGTTTGGTTTTGTTGGGACTTTGTGTGTGTGTGTTTGTGTGTTTGTGCGTGCGTGCGCGCGCGCGCGCGTTTGTGTGTGTGTGTGTGTGTATATATGTGTGTGTGTGTGTGTGTGTGTGTGTGTGTGTGTGTGTGTGTGTGTGTGTGTGTGTGCGTGCGTGCGTGCGTGTGTGTGTGTGTGTGTGTGTGTGTGTGTGTGTGTGTGTGTATGTGTGTGTGTGTGTGTGTGTGTGTGTGTGTGTGTGTGTGTGACGGGAGCATGTCAACAGAAAACAAGGAACTCTTATGCTTATACAGAAAAAAAGGTAGGGACTTTAGGGTCTTGTGTCCGGGTTCACCTGCACGTACAACATGCATACATGCTGGGCGGTGAGGAGACACCACAGGGTGACTGATTGATTTCCTGTAGGAAAGGCAGTTGAAAGAGAGGGGGGAACTGCTCGACGACACGGTACAAAGACGGGGCTGTGCGAGGGTGCACGCCTCAATATTTTGTCTTTTTGTAATGATACGAGAGGCGCCTTGTGTAAATGTAAATTAATCTTCACAACCGACATAATGCATTTGAAAACTCTAGGATGTTTTTGTTTTCACAGATAGAGCAGGGGCGTATATTTATCTCTTTTTTTTGTTGTTTAAAAAGGCATAGACACAAATGGGGATTTTTTTTTAATATGTCGACGTGAGGTCGCGAAGATTGGAAACTAGGAAGAAACTGTTAAAGGTCTGTGATGACCAGGAGACTTTGTTATATTCGAATATTGCGTGTGGCACCGTGGCTGTGCACTTTAAATAAAAGAAGAGGTTCTGGGTTTGAGTTTGGAGGACCTGTTCATGTATTAAATTTGAAGAAAAAAAGTCCGTATAACTTCGTGAAACTCAAAAGAAACTCTATAAACAATGTAAAGTTTAGTTTGTAAATCAAAGGGGGGTAGGGGATGGGTAAGGTGGGGGGGCGCGTGGGGGGGGGGGATCTCTACATTTGTTCGATTTTATGCTTGTCGACGTGCGTGAGCGTGGGCCTGACGGTGTCTTCTAGGTAAATTCGAACCTAGCGATCTCTCTTCTGGTCAAGTCAGATTTTCTTGTCGGGTTTACTCCTCACATTTGACAGATAGTGCAGGGCTTGAAGGGCTACCAATAGCAAAGAAAACCTGACTTTGAAAAAATATCTACAGAGACACAGGCGTTTGCAAACAACTGGCAGGACCGGAGGAATCTGGTGAACTTTTCTTCTGTGTGATGCCCCAGTGAATGCCCACAGAGTTAAGGGAGACAAGAAGAAGAAGAAGAAAAAAAAAAGAAGAAGAAGAAGAAGAAGAAGAAGAAGAAGAAGAAGAAGAAGTAGTAGAAGAAGAAGAAGAAGACGTTTCATCGACTGAAATATAAAGAAGAAATATTTTACTAATATTAATAATTTTGTCGAGCACTGAATCTGCAACAAATAAATGTTTTATTCGTATCATAGGCATCCTTCAGTCTTGGAAGACTATGGAGTTGCGCTCTAGGCGTCTACTCTGGTACAGCGACGGGTGTGGCTGGCCAGTCCGACGCGGGAATGACAGTCCCTGTGGCAGAGGGCACAGATGAAGTCTGACGTTGGTCTGTCTGCCTGGGCTGCATTAGCTAAATTCATCAGTCTAACTGAATGTATCAAGCGCTGAAAGTAGGAAAACACGCGTTTTATTCAATCTAGTTAACTGTGTCAGTCTAATTAAATTTATCAAGCACTGAAAGTGGAAAAAGAAATGTTTATTTAATCTCACTGAATCTGTTAAGCAGTGAGGGTCAATTTGACTGAATTATCAAGCGCCGAAAGTGGGAACAGATTTGGTCCACCCAGTCTGGCTCACTGAAAAGCGCCTCGATCATTGACGTTTTTTCATATTGTTCTTCGTTATTTGATATGTTTTTATTATTTTTGTCTTTGAATCGCTTAGTGATAAACGTCAGATGCTTTGTACCATCTAAGTCCCCCAAATAGGGATCAAAGGTAACTAAATCTCGAATCTTGTGTGTGTGTGTGTGTGTGTGTGTGTGTGTGTGGGGGGGGGGGGGGGGTAAGTGCACGTGCGCGTGTGTTTCTGTGTGTGCGTTTTTGCATATTCTCTCCCCCCTCTACTCCTTCAACTCCGCGAGAGGGGGCTACTGGCGCCACATCAAGAAGTGTTCACTAGGTTCCTTCTGCCCTAGGAGAGGTAGAATGCTGACGGTCCCTTCAGCCAATCGCAGAATGTTACTATCTTTGGCGCACGGGGACATAATTAATGGCTGCACTAATTTAGAAAGACTTCCCTTTAGACCTATAACTGCCTCTCTCTCTCCCGGTCCCTCTCTCTCTCTCTCTCTCTCTCTCTCTCTCTCTCTCTCTCTCTCTCTCTCTCTCTCTTATGCTTTGGATTCCTTTCACATGCACCCGTTCCACTTATTTCAGTCTTCTTTACACCCCCCAACAAACACACCCTCTTTCTTGAAATAAAGAAACACACACACACACACACACACACACACCACACACACACACACGCACGCATGCACTCACACACACACGTACACACACACACACACACTCACACACACACACGTATGCACACACACACACACACACACACACACACACACACACACACATACACACACACACACACACACACACACACACACACACACACACACACACATGCACACACAAACTGTGCCTGTACCCGTAAAAAAAAAAACAAAAAAGAATAACAAGTCGCCCCCTTTTCTATCCGTAGAAAAAGTTCCTGGAGAGAAAAGAAAAGATAAACGATTCATGCTTTCCGTCGACAGATTCTTTTTACACACACACACACACACACACACACCACACACACCACACACACACACACACACACACACACGCACACACACACACACACACACACACACTCACACACACACATGAAACCAGGAGGGACTTGGGCACAGTTCATACTATGTAGGTTTCAAACGGAAACAAAAACAAAAGCAAAACAAAATTACTGTGCCCACAAATTAAAAAAAAAAAAAAAAAAACTACAAAACAAACACAACGGCGTTTCGACCTGTTGTCTTCTTCAGGCAAGGCAGATAAAGTTTAAAGCCATAGAAACAAAGGATCAGACAGTCACTTATCTCTTCGATCTGGGTCAAGTGTGGTCTTGGGTGAACGATTAAAATCACATTCCGGGATATTTGGAGGCATTCTTTACGGACCATGTGGGGACACGATGGCCTGAAACTACCAAAAGGGAAAACATCATCTTAACATTCCAGAAGCCTGCGAGTGACGGATATTAACCGAAAGAGAAAGAGGAATCCGAAGAAACAGATAAAGACTGTTCCAGATACTGACAAAAAAGGGTAAGAGAGGTTTTGAGAAGACCTCAAAACAGAGCATAGCACCCTCAGCAAAGCAGAATCAGCAAGAAGCAAAAAGCAGCAACACTGAAAAAAGACCCAACATTGCTTCCAAGTCCAATTCGCCTGGAAAACCTTCGAGCAACCGAAGTCAGGAACATTCAAAGTGGACAACCGAACTGTTGAGCAGCATCTGAGGGGGACACATTCCGTCCCTAAGAGTGAAGTACTACTCGCAATGCAGGACTTGGTATGGTCTGCAACACCAGAGAAGAAGCTCCATGACAATTCAGCAGCACTGTCTGATGTACAGAAATTTCTTTAGAAAATTGTAACCAAACAATCGCCTGAACTCAATGGAATACCCCATTGCTGTCTGAAAAGTGTCCCGGTGTCCTTGAATGGGTCAGCAAAATGATAAGATTAGAATGGATGATCCTGACGTGTGATGATCAATGGAGTGCACAGTCCCAAGGAGCAGAACTTAAGTGCCATGAATCAGATCCGACTAATATCATTTCTAAACGTTTAGGGGGAAATCTCCTTCTCTGTCGCAAAGGTCAGGCTGACTGAATACCTTAGAGAACATAACGGATTAGATTTGTGGGTCCAGAAAAGTGGAGTTTCTAGCTGTGTAGAACATTTGGGAAGTAATGCAAAATCGTAAGGCGAACAAAAAGAACCCCAGCGTGGTGTGTCTATCTGTCTGTCTGTCTATGTACCTATTCGTCAAAACCAGCACTGACACATTATATCCGTCTGTCTGTCTGTCTATTTATCTATCTACATATACGGCTAGACTTCACAGACGAAACTTATGAAAGGGATGACCACGTCGACTGCAGGCACGCTCCTGGCTGACAGGGCCAATGCAGGATAGACAGGTGGGGCCGCAGTGGCGGCAGGAAAAGGTCTGATCAGGGTTCGATGTCGCAGTATCACAGTGCTTCCTCCTTCACCTTTAGTCCTCGAGGGTGGCCCTGAAGACGTTTCCAGAGGAGGAGACAGCTTCGTCGATAGTGTAACGCCAGGCCTTGCGATTTGCAGATAGGGAGGACCTCTGATGATGGTCGACATGATAAGCACGAAGGTTTTTTTTTTTTCAGAGTTTGTAACTCTTCTTCGATGCCACTCTGTCGCGACTGGTAGTGTGGAGATGTACCCTGTCCAGAACATTTGGAACATTAGAAGCATGGCTTCGATGTCGGTGAGCTCTGCCTGTTAGAGGACATTAACGTTAGTGACGAAGTCACTCCAGTGAATGTTGAGGGCAGTGCGGAGGCAGCGTTGGTGGACGTGCGCTCAAAGACTATCAGGTGGAGATAGAAGGTGACCCCTGACTCGGAGCAATACAGAAGGGTGGTAGGTGCAATGGCTCTGTACATTCTGATCTCGGTACCATCTATGTTGGTCCACACTCATTTCTACAACCTGTCGAATGCACTGTTCGCCTTTGCCAGCTTGTTCTCGATTTCACTGTTGATATTGATATCTGATGAGTTGATACAACCCCTGGTAGGCGAACTGATGGACTGTTTTCAGTTCACCCTCTCCTATGTTCATATGGGCAGGGTGGTATTCAGAGGTGCAGGCTGATGGAGGATCTTCATCTCCTTCAGGCATACCTCCTAGCCGTAGATCTGGGCAGCCTCTGCGAAGTAGGATTAGATACGCTGCAAGGCTGTCTCTGTGGGGGCAAGAGGGGCAAAGAAGATGTCTCAGATCACTTGCTCCAGGAGAGGGTCATTGCTGATTCTGACTTCGCCACGTTGATCTTCGTGCAACTGGATGACCATACTGTAGACCTTCTGAGGGCAGTCGTGTCATTCCATGATCTGGCTTATTCTTTTTCTGCTCACGGTGTCTAACGCCTTGGTCAGGCCGATGAATTACATACAGTCCATTGTTTTGCTCCCGGCAAAGGACTGTATGCATGGAGACACTGCTAGGTGCTCAGAAGATATCACACATGTGGTTTCAGAGGATACAGTATGCCTCCAGAAGCCCAGCATCGACAGTTTATTGTCAGGAGGATACGAATCATTGTCTAAAAACAGCAGATGTGTTTACTGACTGAAATGGACATAACAACGCTAGGATGGAAAAAAAACTATCTAAAGATAATTACAAGATTAGCACCAGACTGGACACTTGTAGTCCACTCAAGTTATCTACTTAACTGAATCTCACTGAATTCACTGTGCCGTGTAAAAAACAGAGTGGAGCAAGCTCAAATATGAAAGGCCTGCGAAATATGTCAGTTTATCCTGCCGCTTAAGGGATCTTCGCTTCAGTACTCGCCACACATGTCGCGGTGCAAGTGCGATTGTTGTCATTCGTCCAATGACCTCACAAAAAGCTCGCGATTTTGGGTAGGAAGACGACCAGAATCTTAAAGGCACTGGCAATGCCTTTTCGAAGATCTCGTGTCAAGCTTCTAGAGTTTATCCTTCGGTTGAAAATCCATTCGTTGAGTGAGGTTGCTCAATCTCATCGAAACAAATGCAATCCACCAAAGTCACGGCAACTCATATGACGTGTTTCGTCTGGCTTTCCCTCTTGCAAAGGGTTGGGAGCTACCTCCGAACATTAAATTCGGCTGATGTTTTTCTTTTAAAGGATTGAAATGTCACGGTTTTCTGAAGCTGTAACGTTTTCTCTTCTTTGGAATGAATTCATACTGCGCGCGCGCGCGCGCGCGTGCTTATGTGTGTATGCATGTGTGTCTGTGTGTCTCTGTGTGTGTGTGGTGACGAGAGAGACAAGCCAGAGAGAGTGCCGCGAGATGAAGAGGGAGAGGGGGGAGGGAGAGCGAGCGAGAGGACGATTCAGACTCCTTCGATCTCTTTGCATCTGAACGACATGTCTTTCAAAAACAACACATAAAAATAAATCAGCATGTCCAGCCTATTGAACGATTGAGTAAGAGAGCCTACCGGAACGTACATAGTGTGTGTGATTACTGAACTAATGCGGGTGGGGGGTGGGGTGGGGGGGAGGACTGGTTGTAAAGTGGTTGTGACTGTGACTGCAGTGGCATGGGTCAGGCATGTGCTCGGCGGGATAATAAATTGCTCTCCGGGAAAAATTCCGTGTTTTGAAAGAAATCGGTCAGTTCGACTTGCTTATCTGTTTCAGCATGAACAAGTTACTACGTGTGTTCGTGGGCCTCACTCGTTCTTCAACACTGTTCTTGTGGCAGACACTGTCTTTGTGAGCCTGTGGAAGCTATCAAGCCAAACCTCAAAATAGACCGACCCATGTCTAATACATATGGTCAATCAGTACCAGAATGCCCGCTAACCTTGCATTGGTGTGGGAAAGGACAAACACGCCAAGAGATGCACCAGCAAGGGAAGGTAAACAGGATTTCAATATGCATAAAAAAAACAAGAAATGAAAACGTCTAGAAATCAAATCAAATAGTCAGACGTCGTGATTTTCCAAAAGGCAATAGTTCACGCACAAACTATTGCCCAGAACTAGTTTGACTTATTTGGTGCGCACGTGGAAGATGCGGCAGGCTGTCTGACAGACAACCGTGGACTACTCCGCGTCTAATCCTGTCTGTGGTCACTGCCGGAAGTTCGGCTATGATCATGGAATAAACCCTGCAACGTCACTCACTTCTATGTCCTATGATGTTCAACTGGCTGCATACTGCAAGCGGACTTGCAACCAACATCCAGCAAGCATGTCTATCACACATGGGTAGCAGTAGGCCGGACATTCAAGACGCGCTCAGCAAGGGGATTAACTCAAACGGTATCCCAGGATTGTCGTTTACAATTACACCCACAAACAACGCAAACTAATCACACACGGCTTAGTCAAAATACAACACTACGCAAGAAAATTCCCGAATGGGCAAAAGCAAAGAAACTCTGCAGGTGTTCGCCAGGGTTGGCAGATACTCATGATGAAACCAGCGCCCGTACTACAACACCTGTTTGGACAATTATCTCCAAAGTATTGCTATGAACAACGGGACGATTCCTTTCGTGTGTTCGCAGTGAGAATTGGAAGAAGGTGACTGAGGACTTGAAGATGATGGTGCCCTAGAATGAATGTGTCTGACATCCCCAGCGCTGTGGAAGTCCTGGACCAGTATGTGCAGAATGGCACAGTAAGTATTCCTGGCAAACAGACAACTTGGAAGTAAGGAACTGACTTTTTGTGCTCGTCAGAGGTTCGGAGCCAGTAGGTCTGACACTGGAGGGCATCGTTCACGTGGACAGATACAAAGGCGTCAGGGATCGTGTAACGGCTTGGATATGCAGTCCGTGATCACGCTGATCCTGACAAAAATGTGGACGTACTCGTTTTTTAACAAGCAGTGGTTTCGGGGATCGGGATCTTTTTTACGTGCTAAGGATAAAAACCTGTTTCGGTTTTTAGGGAACAAAGTAATCAAGCTTAGCAGATAAGCTCCGGATGACTATTTTTTTCAGTCATTGAAATAATGTGTATTTAATTGTGAATAACGTAAGCATCGTAGAATTACAGTAGACTATAGGAAAGTTCCATGAGGGGAAATATTCAGTCTGAGATGTAGGCAAGAATTAATTCGTTGTTATAAGACAGCGAGACTAATTCAGGTTCAAGAAACAAAACTTTGTAGGATTAGTTTTTAAAAAAATTTACAATGCTTTGCACAAAGTAAAAAGGAGATAGATAAATCATTCCCTTCTCCCATACATGCAACTACCCACATCCCTCCCACAATGTCATCCCTCTGTCTCTGTCTCTGTCAGCCCCCCCCCCCCCCCCCTCTCTCTCCCCCCATCTCTACTCTCTCTCTCTGTGCTGTTGAAAAAGTGTTGAAAACATAAGCATTAAGCATGCACTCATCTATCCTTTTGCCACAGTTACGATGTGAAGTACATATAAAGTATAATTCTGTAAACAATGCCTGTTGCAATTAGATCACAGTATATAAACCTGTCCGGGCGTATAAAGTAAAGACAGGGATGTGATGAATATTGTCGGACGGAATGGATAGGAAGTTAATGAGCTGAAAGAATGCGCATCCTGCATTGTCTTTCAACTGTATAGTAATTCATCTACATTGGTGAAAGAACTCATCAACATACAGTGTCATGGATCATGAGAAAAAAAAACGTGGGACGTGAATTATAGCTCATTGTGTATTATTGTGTTCATAACTCTTACATAGCGCAAAAGGTTAGTGTGTGTTAGTACCATCAATTGTGCTCTGATCACAGATAAAAAAAAATTATTAAACGCTCAATAGAGGTGACCTGTGAAACGTAGGAAAAATGCACTCAAAGGTGCCAGTGGGAACCAGAGAAGTACTGTACTCAGCTTCCGAACCAACGTCCGGGGGGCAATTCTGCACCACCCTTGGAAGCCTGCGTTCTGGTTCACATAGGTGCAAGGCACACTCAGCGTCACTTCTTCATTATGAGTCAAGGGATATGAATACTCTTCCGGCCAGATGCTTTAATGTGACCACGGGAAGCAACACAATAGAACTCCATGGAAGCGCGCCCCCTGGGTGTACAGACCGTATTTCATAGCTGCAGAGCCCAACGGCGAAAAGAGGACACTACCCCCACCCCCTCCCCAAGCGAACCATGTGCGCATCCTGCAAATCCCACTCGTCGCCATTTTCATGACAGGTGAGAACAGTACAGCTCAAGACACTGCCATGCTTTTGTCAGAAACTCTTACGCGCTATTTGAGAAGGATTCCGAGTTGCAGTCTTTCCCGCTGGTCAACCGGACTTTCCCTGTTTTCAGGGGGTCTTTCCTCACCGTCACTGGACCTTTGAACCCAGATGCTGCAAAAGGCAGACAAGAAAAGATACGCTGAAGATTGCCAGTGTGACCCAGGGAAGTACTGTCCTCATTTGCCATGCCAACCCACTGACCGGGAACAATCCCGCGCCATGTTGGGAGCTGGCTGTGGTTTATAGGGTGCAGGCTCGCACAGTGCATGCCATAAAGACGTCAAGGGACCACCACAATGCCTCCATAGTCAGATGCCACTGTGTGGACTCCCGGATGCAACACTATAGAATCTCACTGGAAGCACTCCGTGGGTGTGAGATAAGTGATCGGTGTATAAACAATTAGGTAATATTCATGATTCATGTTTATATAAAACTTTTGTTTTCCATAGTGGCTGCATGCGAAAGGTGTCTTCTAACGACATATCTTACAAATATTGTTTTGTCAGCAGAATACTGGAATAGCGAACAGTATATAAGATATAGATAGATATATATATATATATATATATATATGATATAGATATATATATATATGTGTGTGTGTGTGTGTGTGTGTGGGGGTGTGTGCTGTGTGTGCTCCAGTTTGTCTTATAGTATCGGTTATTGATAATCAATCAACGTGAAAAAATCCAATACTGACATGTTCTTTGAAACTCGTTATTTGTGAAAGAAACTGTCAATTCATCAATAACAAAGACACTGCGAGGATAGGAAAAAATATGTTTTTGATTCCGTTAGGGACCAATATATGTCTCCGACTTGAATGCGTTATTGTAGCAAAATAGTAGCCTAATGGTTTCCGCCCCCCCCCCCCCCGAAAATATTTGACATGTAACAGAGAGAGTTTCATAAGTTTCAAAAACCTCTGATCCCGTATCAACTTATTTTGGTAAATTTTGAAAAAAAGTCGCTGGAATATGTTTTATAGATCAACCAACTATGTGATGAAAAATTACTGAGCAGAATGATTTTCCATTTACCCTTTGATTTTCACGTTCTACGCATCTAAGCACATTCAGAAGATGTGTCAAAGGTTTTCAACTCAGCGAGACCAATGCCTCGCTTTTGTTTTTTTTACACTCTATGCGGCAAAAACAATTTTTAGGACTGATTTTGTCTTGTGTCTTTACGACGAAATTTGTTCCCAGATTTGGTAAACATGAATTGAAACACCTGGTGAATTTGCACAAAAGAAGCCGTAGATTGGTCAAGTTTTGACAAAAAAAATCCCCGATTGTATTCTTGCTAATATTTCCATAATCTCACAGATTCGACAGATGCCAGCAATGTGTATGTAGGTGTGTTTAATGAAATTTATAAATCATGCTGTAAGATCATGTGGCCGTTACCCCGAAAGCACACTGGAAAAATTGTTCAACAGTTTGCTGCTTGATTATTTTCGAAATAATTTATGAACAGGATTTACTTCGAAGCATACTGTATGTAAGGTTTACCATGTACAACCGATGCATAATACACCAGACGTGTAATATTAGCCAATACTGGGGAGAAAGGCCTTAAACAGCCAACTACTCAAAAGAATAAAGATGAAAAGAAGTACCTTTGTCAACAGGAATTATAAGCATAAATCACTAGCTACTCACAATTGAAAAAGGCTGATCCACAGCCACCGTTGCGGCAGAGGTTCAGGCATTGCAGGCCTACAGGATGATGGGGCGGCACTTGAGACCCCTCACAGATTATGGGATGTGGGGGGATATTTGGATTCTGCCACCAAACCAGCTCCTGACCAACAGGGTGAGGGTGCTCTGGGGCACAGCGAAAAACTGGAAACATGCAGCCGAGTTTGATATTCATCAAATGGATCCGTCTTAGAGAGTTGTGGCGCAAGTTCCTGACCATCACGGCAGTTTCGTATTTCTCTTGCCTTGGTTGAAGCTGGGATATATTATGGAAGAAGCTGGGACATCTGCAACCCTACGGTAGTCGTTGTCGGAAACGAAACAACTCTAGGCGTTCATCATTATTCAAACTTTTGCTCTGTGATCATCATTTTTAAAATGTCTAATGTTTGTAGCCCTTCAAGTTCTATTCTCGCAGTGACTTCGGTTCGGCTTCCTCTACTAACACCTTGTCAATGATGAGTTCGCCAAAGTCGTAGCATTGTGTAAAGGGTGGTTGAGTGGTAAGGAGGAAAAGAGGAGAGTAGGAGATGGGAGAAAGAGAGCAAGTTGACGCATCAACTTCCCACTAACACCAGCTCGTTGGTTTCCTCTCTCTTTTATTTCAAATCATTAGTTGGATCGAACCAACCATACCAACCATCGATCTCAAGGGGCAGTGCGTGCTACACGATAAAGGATCCTCACGTTCACCTGTTAGGACCCACACCGGACCCACAGAAGCTGTTCAGCCCTTACGTTCACAAAACACCTGAATGACAGAACCAGGCGTCATAGCCTTCACACACTCTGTCTAGTGAAGGAATGATCTGAGCCCAGAACGTTGGGAGTATATAGGCCTTACACCCCCTTGAACGAGATCTTTCGAGAAAGCCTTTTGTGGCTGAGTCACAATAGAACGACAACAAGGTCTAAAGTGGCCGTAAACTCTGGCTCAGGCGGGGGTGCTCTTGACCGACATTCTATCCCCCGGCCCGACAGCCAACAGGGCCGATGCCATGTAAGTAGCTGGGTCTGGTGGAGTGCAGAGGAACTAGACCCTTCAGACTCTATACCTAGGGTAAAATCCAGCATCCCACCAGAAGAGTTTACCCTCTAAACATACTCAAGTCCACCCCAGCAAAAACAACACCAACCACGGCCTCCACGGTCTCCCGGGGCTGTTCCCCCCGATCTATACTCAGTCTCCCAGACCAAACCATCCAGGACCCAGACCGTTGGCAAATTGTCTGTGAGTGACCAGCCTCTTAACTTGCATTCCAACCTACCAGCTAGGTGCCTCACTGCGATTCTATCCCGCGTTTGAACCCCCAGGGGTTAACCACAACAAACTCGCTGTTCTCAAAGGTTGGGCAGAATCGTACCTTTTACATACTATCTCCCCCGCTGCGATCATGGTCCCATGAATTATAATCACTAAATCCAGGGTACAACGTTATTGGTCAAAGAAAATAGGCATGTGCCAGACGAAGCACCGCATACTTGAACATGCGACTTACGACAGTCATATGTGAGGATACACACACAAGTTCTGAGGTTCACCCCTCCTACACTTCGGTGAGGGGAACCTCGGGAATTACCCAACAACTATTTATACCGAAAGATGCCACCTTTCTCTCGTGGGGGAGGTTGAGTGCGTGCTTCGCCAGCCTATAACAACTCTACTCCGACTTAGACATTTTCAAACAGTCATACGGTCTCTTACGGTGTTGCATCATCTCTTAATGTTGCATGAGTCGGCCCGAATGTTCTCGAGCATTACGCAAATAAGGGTAGTTTTGCGTTGTTGGGGGCAAGTTCCTTGGGTTGTTCAAGTGTGCGAATCAGGCATCACCAGTGGGGAATACCCCAAAGCGTTATACTGAATGAGGGACATGTACTGGGAAGTGTTTCGCATGTCGAGGGATAGTGACAAGTAGTTGCCCCACTGCCAGTCCTGGGTAGAGGAGGGAGTTATTCACGCCGACACTGGTGGATATCACTGGGTTCTCCAGTGGGCCTCGAAGGGAAGCGATCTGTCAGGTGACCGTTAGCGATAGATGACCGTCAGCCTACAGGCAGAGTACAGTGACCCTTCAGTCGTTCTTGTTCTGAGGAATGAATGGAAGAGGCAGCCTATTGCGTGATTGCCACCTTGTTGTATGTAGAGGGTAGTCAATACTTGAAGCATCAGTCCTGGCTGGTAGAGAAGTGAAAGGCTGTTAATACAATGGTAGCGTTGGGGAATAGGACATGAGTTCTCAATAGGAGGGTATGAATTAACCACTTGGTACCAAGTCTTTGTTGGCGCTAGCAGTTGTGGTGTGGTGTGTATGTGTAGGTGGCCTAGTGATCCATGGCGCGGAATTTAAAAATAACGTGGGAGGTCATTGTACACTTCGTCTGTGATGTGTGTTGCCGGGATTCCATTGGTTGAACAGTTGAAACTCGGGTTATCTATTGCTTTGCGAATGGATCAAACGTGTCAGGAAAAACAGCAAGTGGATGACTTACTAGGGGAAAGTGAACTCACCCGCCTTGCTGAGGGCTCCAAGAAAATACAGCATGAAGCAGAGGTTTTGCTGTCGCCCTCGTTGTCTCCGGGTGGGGACGTAACGCAAGCTGGAGGGTGCTGTCAGCCTCAGAGTACGACGGACAAGAAGAATTGTCTCCTATGTGGGTACGTCGACAGCAAGACGGTGTTAAGTCTGTTTAGAGCCTAGACAGGGAGCTGCCAGACAATTGCTGTGGGTGGGTGTTGCTAGACAGAGAAGACCTGTGGGAGAGGCCGACAGGAGCCTTTACGTGGAGAGGCGTGACCAGTGCAGTGGAGCCGGAAAGACTGGTCTGTGGGGTGCGACCACAGCTACATTGCCACGTGTCCCCAACTGGGGATTGGTCAATCCGGGGAGGAGGAACCAACAGTGTGGCCAAAACTTAGCACCGTAGTGGCACCGTGGGATTCGAGCAGAAACTGACGGTCACCTACAAGAAATGGCTGGCAAGTTATGACGTTTATTGTTGTTAAGTCTTAATGTGCAAATAAGTGGCCACACTTTCCTGGTTAAGTAAGATAACTGAAGAACAGGGGATGCGATTTATGAGATTGCCCTGATGCTGTTTAATTGTTGTATGATACAGGTTAAGTGCGTTGTGGTAGTGACGGGTAGGGGCTCGGGAGTCAAGTTAAATAAAAGGTTGATTATTTCTATAAAATGTTATGGTTTCCCGTCACTTTGTGCGGACCCCCCCCCCGATGTGGAGTGACCAGAGTGTGGGTGCCTCTAGCGAGAGCGCATTTAGTTGTGAAAGCGTAAATACTCTGTCTATAACAACCTGAATCACTGAAATGAGAAAGATATTTTAATTACGAAGGGGAAAATCGGAAACCCGTCACAAATGGGGGATCGTCCGGGAGAACCATAAAGGAGCTAGGGAGTGATTGTTATTCCCCTGGGGCTTTGTTCCCTGAATTGCAAGGGATTTTCATAAATTGTGGTAATTGTGAAAACCTAGATGTTGTGTTTCTTTTTCGGGACAGACATTCGGCATGTGTTCTGGTTTTTGATCTTTTTTTCATGACCTGTGCCTTTTAGTTGATTTGGTCTCGCTTTGAGGGTTCGATTGTGTAAAAACACAAATAGTTGATCGCTTATTAAGAGTGATCGTGGGGGTATCTTGCTTGTACTGGGTGTATTAGCTGGCTGATCGAGGGTTCGATAGCTTCAAATGTCGAAAAGTCCACTGAATAGGGTGTGGAGACGATGGGTCACTGAATAAGATGGACCTCATAGAGGAAAGGAAAAGCTTTAGGACTAAGGGGTCCGGACCTGAAAAGCATATGTAGAGAGAACTGGTCCCCTGTTGAAGAACAAACGGGGGAAGAGAAGAGAGGCGAAAGAGAACGAGAAAGAGAAGAGAGAGGAGAGAGCTGGGAACGGGAAACAGAGGAGAGAGCGAAGGAGAACGGGGGGAAAAAGAGGAGAGAGAACGGGAAAAGAGAAGAGCGAATAACGGAAAGGCCTGAGAGAGAGAAAGAGAACAGGAAAGAGCGTAAGAGAGAAAGAAACCGGGAAAAAGAGAGAGACAGGAGAAAGGGAGAAAGAGGAGAGAGGGGAAAGAGAGAAGATAAAAGCAGTTTGAGTTAGAAAAATAGTGAAAGTGGAAAACGGAAGGGGACGTGGACGCAAAACCCCAAGCAACATTTACACCACATGTCAGTCCCCTTGATCAACATGCCAAGTTTTGATTGATACTCCGGACCATTTTAGAGGATTTCATTTTCACATTTTGAAAGGATTGCCAAAGATCAGGGCTTCCCGAAGAACGGTTGCCATAAATTGTCCGCGCTGCTTGACACCTAAAGCTAGGGATCTTTTTTTCTGCTACCACTGGACAAAAAAAAAAAACAGGATGGATTATGAGTCGGTGCGCGGAGCTTTTGTTCCAGAGGACCAGGTAACCGCCGATAGACTAGGAAATTGTTCAGAGAAAAACCGTTCGTAAATCCGGTGAGACACACAGTCAGTTCCTATTCGGCTTAGGGCTCTCTTTGATAAATGGACAAGGTTAGGAAACATCGAACAAAAACGTTTGAATCTTTGAGGAGGAGATCGTTAAGGAGCAAATTCTCTCCACTTTGTCGGAAGGATTTCACAGCATCTTGGCAGAAAAGGGAATTAGGAAGTTTAGAGGAGGTAGTGAAAGTTGCAGACAGGTATGAATCTGCCCATGATCAGCGTAGGTGGTGAAGGGATCGAACCGGTCGTCCCGAAATGCCCAGACCACAACAGTCAGGGAGCAATTTGCCGACTCCCTACAAAAAGGAGGCGAGACCGCAGTTAGAAGCGGATTCTAAGTCCCAAGGCAAGTGGAACTCAAGAGAATGTCAGAGGGAAAGCGCGTATGTTTTTTAAATCTGGGCGAGAGGGTCATATCGCCAAGGAATGTAGCGGACTGCGAATACATTCAGTTGTTGCCATTGATACAATTCAACAGGAAGGCAGAGTACCACCACCAACTACTAGGGCAGTAGTAAACGGGAAGCCGGTAGATACAGGACTGACTCTGGCGGCAATGGTAGAACCCAGTTTAGTGAGAGACACAGACTATACAGGGAAAACACCTGCGTGCGATTTTGCAGATGGAAGAGTTAATCAGCTACCTTTAGCCCGTGTTACAAATAGAGTCAGAATTTGTTAGGAGTACTCTCACTGCGGCAGTGCAAAATAATCTTCCCTATCCAGCTTTGTTTAGGGGTAGGTACATCCCCCCAAGCCAACCAGGCTGCCTGTCAAGTAGGGAAAGCAAGGGTAGTGCAGAGTAGGAACTCCTACTGGAAAGTAAACAGAAAGCACGTGAAGTGCACAGGCGCCGCTGGTAATAGAACCTAGCGTGGGCCATCAAGGTAGCGTGATGGGGTGCAAATGGACCATAAACTCGGTCGTAGTGTAGTTACTAGGCCTTCATGTCGGTGCCGTGGCCATGGAGATGGCCATCGTGGCGGTGCCGTAAGTCAATGGAGGTAGCCGTCGTGTGACAGTCCGTGGGCCATGGAGGTGGCCGTAGTGGCGGGTGCCGTAGGCCACGAAGTGGCTGTAGCGGTGGTTCAAAAAGTAGTTTGTTGGCGTTGCCCGTGGCAGTCAGAAATGTAGGAGCCACGATGGCGGACCTCAGGGTCAGGGCCAAGAGGGACCACAGAGTACTGGAACCAGCAGCTGGACTGGAACGGGGTGGCTGTAATAACACATGGCAAGAAGGTCGAGGTGACCAGCTAATCGTTTGAGAATGCCAAAGGTAGTCAGCTCAAGGGAGAAACAAGCCAGCGTTGGAAAAACGGAGAAGGAAATAAGGTCCAGAAATCAGTGGCATTGGCACTCAGCGGGATTCGAACCAAGGAAATTACACAGAGAAAAAGAAAATTGGTTTGGATAAATGAGTAAGGGTAATCTCTTAGCAATTTTAAAGAGGGAAAATGGATCGATCGTTCGCAGTGAATGGGTGCGCACCGCCCATTTCAGTGATCCTGGAAGGAAAGACTGGTAAATGGAAGCAGGGGGCTCTGAACGCCAGGAAAGAGTTTTGCTGACAGGATAAATTGCGCGTTCGCAGATTTTAGCGTTCCGGTTAAGGAAGAAAAGTGTGGAGGTGAAGGATTTAATGGTAGGACTGGAATTCGGAAACAAT
>JADBJO010012641.1:40000-52500 GCA_016801955.1 Conus betulinus | reverse complement strand
AGAGAGAGAGAGAGAGAGAGAGAGAGAGAGAGAGAGAATAACTGAGACGGATGGAGGCAGATGCCATTCGTGAAAGGGGCTAGAGGAAGTCGGCCTGTTGACATGACCGCTGAGAGAGAAAAGAAAGAAATTCACGCCTGGCGGACCGCATTGAGCTGTTGCTGTGGTGACAGACACCCCTCTCCACCCCCATCCCCCCACCCCAAATTCCCAGCCCTTCGCCTCCCACAACCAACCTCCATCTCCCTCACCCCACCCCCCCTCCCCGTCCCCCTCCTTCATCCTCACCGTCATAGTAACCATGGGATTCTAAAACGACTGGCCACGGGCCATTCACACTCCAGACCAGCCCCGGGGAACAAGATGGTGACCTATCAGCAGGGGGTAATCACCGTCACCGTTTTTGTCCCTGCACCCGGGTGGTTAGGGAAGGAAGGGAGCGGACGCGCTTCAGCAGCCTGTGATTTAAGGCGATCTGATGGTCAGACAAGTAGCTCAGGGGGTTGAACTTCTCAAGCTTCCTCCGACACGGATTTTGAAATGAAAGCCAGGAAAGTCTGGATTTGTGTGTAGGGGGGGGGGGGGGGGGGGGGGGGGGGGGGGGGGGGGGGAGGGGGGGGGGGCTGGAGTCGTCGTGTTGAGTCACAGACTGGTCTATATGTCCCCAGGACGGCTTGGAGTACGGTGGAGAGTGGGTAGCGGAGGCTTGATGATGGTGAATGATGAAGAGAGAGTTTTCGTCGTGAGAGAAGGTTGATGAGTTGGCGGCGGTTTGTGGTGGTGGTTGGTGTCGTGGAAGATGAAGTGTAATACAAACTGGATGGGAAGGGGTGGGAGGAGAGGTATGATGGAAGTGATGAGTTTGTCAGACTGAAGTCAGGGGGTAATGATGTGGACGGGATGTCATTGTATCTTTCCCTCACTCCCTCCACTCTCCTCCCCTGCCCAGTAACTACATCCAGTTGATGAACGGGCCATCCAGGATCTTCTCCACGTACAGGGACTCTCTCTCTCCTCTCCCTCCTCCTCTCTCTCCCTCTCTCTCCTCTCTCCCCCCCCCCCCCCCCCCCCCCCCCCCCTCTCTCTCTCTCTCTCTATGGCAATTTTGGGAGGTATCCCTTGCAATTGCATAAGCTGTTCTGTATGCGCTGTGAAAGACTAACTTCATTTATTGAAAATGGAAGACTCAAGGTACCCCAAAACAAGCATATCGGATGTAGAACTCTTTTTCTTATAATGCAGGAAATACAAACACGGTTTACAAACTGAGGAGTTGTTACAAAACACAGGATTCAGGTTTTTCTGCTTGGCCCAAGGTGCAGACAACCTTGTGGATATAGTTCGTCTAGAATGGGTGTCAAACATAAATGGAAACAACAGATTCAATTACAAAAGTAAACGAAAACTACCTGGAAAGGAAAATTTTAACTGAAGTTAAATAGTTTCGTAATAGGGAAGGAGTAGGCACATAGATGCACACGCGAAATGCCGCGAAATGCCGGATTTAGCTGCGAGTGCCCACTCAGCACAGAGACCAACATGGGATGGGAAAATCGGAATTAGTGCATGGATGGGTGGACTACTATTTCCCATCACTAAATTCCAAAACAACGGCAATTAAACTTCCCCATCCAGGTTAGTCTGCTAGTTACAAAAGGATGTATCCAAGGAGCGCGCACAATCACGTTGGTACATATCTATAACTTTACCTGTTTATAGACAGGTTCGCCCAGCAATGTCTGACAGAAACCTTTTGGATTTCGCACTGATTTGCTGTAGTACTGAGCGAATGTCTTTTTTTTATCTTGACCAGTCTGCAGATTGCAGGATACTATTCAGAGGTACATTCCTTTCCAACCTGCTGGCAGCCCTAGTACTGTCGATTTAAAAACTTTGAAATGTCTGTTTCCGCTTTTTGGCGCACAAATTTTGTCCACGGTGATAATGTATCTCTAGGAACACAAGGATATAGTTTCATGTATGAAATCAAAAGTTCTTTTCTTTTTTTCTTTCGTTAATATCCTTTCAAATGCGCTACAGTGCACAGTCACGCATTTGGAAATTCGATAAGATCAACAACATGCTTCAAATGAAATCACGGTTTGTTTGGTTGGCAAACGCTGTATACTGTTCTGCGATAATATTATTAACAGCAAAATGTGAATTGTTTGTCCCCGTTGTCCTGTTAACAACGCTAACAAGATCACCATGCGCGTTGAAAGATGGATTTAGCTCAGCTTCTGTGCGTCTGGTCAACTGGCCAAAACTTTAATGTTCATCGACAACATCTACATTCGAGGTAGTTTGGTAATGTGGCAGCAATAATCATTTTAGGAAACATACCATTCACAAAATCTACACGTAAAATAGATAAATACCTACAGTCTGAGATTTAGTGGAATCAAAATATGCCGATACAGCACGTTTAATAACATCGACTTGATGGTAAGTCGTTCCTAAACGTTGTAAGCTTTAGATGTTGATGTTCCCGAAGAACTCGCCATCAGATTTGCCTTCCGTAATAATCCTGTTCACCCCGTCAGTCGAACGGTGCTGATGAAGGCTGCCGGATGGTAGCCGAAAGCTCCGCTTTCGTCCGTCTTTCTGAGAGTCCAGGTACGAATATTTAATCAAATCCTGTTCGTGTATACTTTTCCTGGACGTCTCGCACACACAAGAGTTGCAGGCGTTTCTCTCTGGTAAGCTGGTGAAGTGCATCTGGTTGTAAAAGCGATGTCAGGACATTAGTTTTGCAGGGCCGGTGCACGGGTGGGGCATCAGTAGTAGCTACAGAGTGGGGTACCATGCCTGGGTCGGCCAATCTAATAGCTTCTACAGACTGGTTCTCCCGGAAAAAAACGTTATACACACTACGTACTACGCGTTTTATGTCACAGAATATCGTGAACAGACATTGCATTAATGCAACGCTACGTCGGCCTGTTTGATCTTATCTCTGTCGTAGAATATCACAGAATATCGCGAAAAAGACATCGTATTAATGCACTATTAGGTTTTGCGCACTGTCTCTTTGTTTGCTCCTTGCATGACTTCAAGTTTTCCACACGCTGGTGTATGACTCTGGTCATGGCTACTGCTGTTTGGTGATGCAACTCAGAACTCGTGAAAGTGCCAAGTCAGCTTACGATGCGTGAGCTGGCAGCTGGATCCATAATTCTTTATCAACTGACGGAACAATAAATGCATCGCGCCTTTCCGGCCGGTCGGGTGTGCCAGATCGCTTCTTTAATATTTTTCTCCAGATTTGGCGCCGAAACGGCCATTCACGGCTTTAGCTGGATCGTCTTGCACTTTGGTTCCCCCGAACTCTTGCCCTCGTTGTATTCTCTTCAAAAGTACCTCCTGTCTGGTTCGCATATATGTGTGTGTGTGTGTGTGTGTGTGTGTGTGTGTGTGTGTGTGTGAGAATGCATGCATGTTGGAGTGTTTTGGAGATTGAGGAGTGGGAGGGGGGTACTGCGGTAGAGGAGACGGGGACGGAAGGGAAATATTAGGCAGTGCAATGACGGCTTCGCACTGAAATTGGGGACTACCGATTTCCCACTCATTAAGCCTGGTGATCGAATTCTGCACACATTCTGAGTGAATCCGGGTTCCTAGTATGGCACGAGACAATTAAGACCAAGAGCAGGTGGTCAGAGCCCTTTACGGGCATTTGATCTGCCGCGCGTGTGTGTCCTGCCGCGCCTGTGTTTATTTAGTCGTGGCCAGGCATTGGTTTTATCATACAAACAGCAGCTCGCCCCCCTGTGCTAGGATCGAAGAAAAAAACACACACAATAGAGTCGTGGCTGAAGAAGACTGATTCCATGGGAGTGGAAGTGTGTGTGTGTGTGTGTGTGTGTGTGTGTGTGTGTGTGTGTGTGTGTGTGTGCGTGCGTGCGTGTGCGTGCGTGCGCGCGCGCGCGCGTGTGTGTGTGTGTGTGTGTGTGTGTGTGTGTGTGTGTGTGTGTGTGTGTGTGTGTGTGCGCGCACGTCTGTGAGTATACTAGAATAACCATTCTAGCAAGGGCTTTCTTTTAAACATACTGTGTTCTCAGGAAGTTTGACGTGAAAACGAAGTGCCGCCAAATCCAGTTACACACTTTCAGTTCCGGAGCCGGCACTTCGAGAATCTGGGATTTTTGTTTTTGGACAGGAAAAAGGAACGTCGGTACTTTTTAATATGTATCTCCTATACAGCCAAGGGATCAGGTCAGTTTGCAAAAATTTCACAGAAATCCTCGTGAGGTATGCAAAATGAGAGTCCAACGTTTGTCCACACAAGGTGTGTGCCGACACAGGGAGGTGTGTATGTAGTGTGTGTGTGTGTGTGTGTGTGTGTGTGTGTGTGTGTGTGTGTGTGTGTGTGGTGTGGTGCTGTGTTGTGTTGTGTTGTTGTGTTGTGTGTGTGTTGTGTTGTGTTGTGTTGTGTTGTACCACTTGGACTAATGATAACTTTTTTTCTGAGTGAAATCCGTCCTGCTCCGGGTGTCTCCCATCTTCTTCAAAACTTTTATTTTTGGTATCTGTGAATATTTTTGTCGATGCAAGTGGGTTTTCCTGTAAAAATTTTGCCAGGGACGACTTTCCTGTGGCTAGGGATTCTTATACACGCTAAGTGCTAAGTGCGTATTACGCAAAGGACCCTGATGAAATGAGTGAAGTCAGCTGACCCTGTCACGGCAAACAGACGGTGGAGCGTGTCCCCAGCTCACGCAAAGCTGCTTTAAATGAGGAATGTATACATGAAGGCACATCCAAGTATTAACAGAGGCCGCATATGCGATTAGCAATGCCAGAGAAAAACCATGCCAGCATCAGCAAGTCATGGTATAGAACAATTTAGATTCCGGAGCATGGAAACGAAATTGACTGTACGCACTAGATGACAGAGCGAGCACAGTCCATCTGGAATGAAAGAAACCACTCAGAAATCGTCAGAAAGAACGGGGAGGGACGCCACAAAGTTCTCCGCTCACGTTCTTCAAAGCTAATGATCTGACTGAACTCACTGGTGCCGTGTTAAAGCAGGAGGGAGGAGGAAGAACCCGTCTACAAGACTGAGAAGCATGTCACTCTAGTCTGCAGCATGAGGGAATCTGGCTACCAAGCCAAAGTTTTCGCCACAGTGGTTTGACCAGGTGGGATCGTAGAAGCCTGTGATTATCATCTCATGACACAGCTTTCGATGTCTGAGATGAAGAAGTCCAGAGCCCTAAAGACAATGACAGAAACAAATGAAAAGCGTTCAAGCTGGATAGGATCGAGAGGGAACAGAAGTAAACTTCATAAGGCTTACAGTTTCCAATGTGTTGCAGATGTCTGATAGCTTCATGGTTAGGACATCCGCGACGACAAGTCAATTCAGCCTTCAAGCTCCCGACCATCCTGGAGGTGCAGGTTTGAATTAGGCAGCGCCGAAAAGTTGGTAGTTAAAGAGGAAGCAGGAATCATGACGTGGATGTGGCCCTGTCCCCTCAGAGTGGAAGTACTTCAGGACCGAAACACTTGCAATAGGGAGACTTCTGCTCTAAAGCCCTCCAACTGTTCAGATCTCCATGGAGTTTTGTCCCATTAATCTTAGTTATGGTGATCACAGCTGACGTTGTTGGACCGGTCAGGGCCATTTGTCACGTTGACACGCTCACCTCCAGCTGAGGGACTATTTCAACTATTTCTTTATTTGAAAGAACTGCAATGGTTGGCTATTAGACGGTGAAAGCTTGAATCTGTCCTTGGCGACGCCCAATATATAGAAAGCCGTTATTGTTTTCCGTCTTAAGGTGTGTTGTCGTTCAGGTGTTGTCACTCTCTCTCTATTTCAGATAGCGTCTCTCTCTCTCTCTCTCTCTCTCTCTCTTGCGGGAAAATAATCCCCGTCTGCCATATCACCTTTTCCGGGTGTGGACGTTAAGCCTTAATGCCATTAAGAAGTAGCTTTTCTTCTACAGCACATGGCTCATTTTCTTTCAGTCCATCAATTTTTATGCTTTTATGCTTTTATAATTATTTGTTTATCTTAGAATTATTTTGATTGTTACATTTTTAGATCGTCATATTGTCAATTATCATTGTCACGTTTTCTGTTTGAAATGATTAGAGTTCTCATGATTTTGACCTTTCGTGTGGAGATGGGAGTGTAGAACATGGTGTGGAGATGATGAGGGATGGGGATGGGGAAAACCAGCAACTTTTTGCATGGTGTTGTACTTATAATTCAGCGGAATGACAGAACTTTTTTCAGTGATATTTTGTGGTCAGTGACAGGCTGTCGTGCCATTTTTGGGACTGACGTTATTGAACTCAGTTAGCAGCAGCGTAAGTACACGACTTTTTGGATCGATGTTGGGCAGTTAGCTTGTGGATTGACGTTGTGTTCAGAGATCAGTGTGTTCACTCAACGTTTTGGATTATCATTATGTTTAGTGATCGACGCCGTCAAATATTTCTAATTGAAGATGTGTGTTCCACAATTAATGCAACTATATACATTTTTGATGAAGCTATCCATGATATCACATAGCTTTCAGTGTTTAGTTATGGGCCCCATTTATACAATGTTTTGGTTCGCATTAGTGTCTTAAGTTTGGGGGTACAATTCCTACAAATTTTGGGATTTAGCATATTGTGTTCGGATACAGGGTCTAGTCATGCAATATTTGGATTGATTTCAATGTGTTCAGTCATTGGGTCTATTCAGACAAGTTTTAAATCTTGACCTTATTTGTTCTGTTATAGGTCCAATGACAGATGTTTTTGTTGCCGCTATGATGGCAGTTGTGAGTCCAAGCACACACGTTTTTTGGAATTACTTTGTTTTGTTCAGTTTTGGGTCCAGTCACTCAATTTAGATTGACATGTTGTGTGTTTAGTGATCTGCCTGATCATACAACTTTTTGATTGAAGTTATGCATACATTTTTTATTGACATTTCTTGAAGTAATTAGCTAAGATGTACACATTTTGGATGGACGATATTAATATGATTCCAATTTAAACATTTTTTAACGACGCCGTATTAATGAACTAGCGGAACCACACAACCTGTTTGGATTGTTATTACTGCGTTCAGAAATCAGCGTGAGTACCCCAGTTTTGGATTGACGTTGTTGATGTCAGAAATCAATGCAATCACACGTGTGTTTGGCTTGACATACTTGCGTTCAGTAGTCATCGTAATGTCACAACATTTTGGCTTGATTTTATGTTGTTCAGTAACACTAACATTTTTGGTTGACTACATTGTGTACAGTCATTCGTTTCTTTCTTCGTTCCTCCTCTAGGTCTCCGAGACTTACAATTGGTGAGAATTTTTTTTTTTTTGCGAGTAAGACAGTTTTTAATCCATCGTTAAGGTGGTCGCATTCCGTCTTCGGGATGATATCTAAACACGACGCCAGTGTAAATCTGCTTTATTTTTGTGTCATCCATCCCGCTGGCACCTGGTGGCCTTCTCTTCTCCGGAAGGTGAAACGTTATTGCATACACTGTTCTATGTGCAGGTGTTCAGGTACGGAACCTCCGTTCAATGTCTCTACCAAGGAACTAGGAGCGGACTGGACGTTAACTCTGAAGAGTAAACCACAACGAACCCCGGACCTTGCAGCAACAGTCTCATATCTTGCCAGTCGGCCAACCGCCACAGTCCTCTGCCCTCCCTTCCTTCCTTCCCCGCCTCACTCCCCCCTCCCTTCCCAGTGTTCAACTATCAACGTTACCAAACAATTTTTTTCATTTGACGTTTGTGTTCAGTAATCAGCATGATCTTACAGAAAATCCGACCACAGCAGGCTTGAACGCACTTCCACTGACGTCACACCGCTTTAAACATCTCTCTGCATGATTGCCTTTAACTGTCATAAACAAAAGATTGGTATTGATCCTGTCTGTCTGTCTGTCTTCCTGTCCGACTCTCTCTCTCTCTCTCTCTCTCTCTCTCTCTCTCTCTCTCTCTCTCTCTCCTCTCATCTCTCTGTTGTTCTCTCTCTGTCAGTCTGTCTCTCGTGAAAGTTTGCTTCTGTGCGCGTAAGCACACTCTCACATACACACACAAATGCATACAAGCGGAATACACACACACACACACACACACACACACACACACACACACACACACACACACACACACACACACACACACACACACACAACACACACACACACACACGCACGCACGCACGCACGCACGCACGCACGCACGCGCACACACACAACACACACACACACACCACACACACACACACACCACACACACACACACACACACACGCACGCACGCACGCATGCATGCATGCGTACATACACATACACACACACACACACACACACACAGAGACGAGAGAGAGAGAGAGAGAGAGAGAGAGAGAGAGAGAGAGAGAGAGAGAGAGAGAGAGAGAGAGAGACTCCGTTGTGCAATTCAAGAGGTCCTCACTCCTGCTTGATGCCATCCTTTCCTTACAATGGTATGAGGCCATGTTTGTGTCAAAAGCCCACAATAACCATTTTGTTTTTGTCTGGTTAAAAACAGTCATGTTTTGAAGAAGAAAACGGTGAACCTGACTCTTTCACGTATGGTCACAGATGTTTTCTTTTCCTAATAACTTATTTTCTTGCTTCGGCCAATATGGGCAATGAGACGCAAGTATCATGAGCACATGTTTATGACCCAGGATGACAGGTGATTATTACATGTGCATGCGCACTAGCATAACTTTTTTTTCCTCTTTTGAACATAACTATTGTTCGTCAAATCAAAAACAAAAGGCAGGAACATAAATATAAAAAACTTGCACACCCCACACACGCGTATAGAAACATAATTGCATACATTACAAACACATTGCATACCATCAAATGTGCACATATGAATTCAGCCACATGTATGTGTACATAAGATTAAATAGATGCATACACCTCTATAGAAATATCAGTACAGTGGTAGCACTGATATTGTTGAAAAGATTTTGTGTCTGTGCAAAAACGCAGAAAGCCGTAGTCAGAAACTTTCACAGTTATCTGCTTTCACTGCTCATTGCTTCTTATGATTACCAGCTTTTTTTTTTCCCTAGTCTTTATGATGTTTAAACATGGTAAAACTTGCAAACAAAAACTGCTCTCACGTGAAGATAAAAAAGATGAAAAATGGTCGTTTTTGTACAATAACAATCACTGTTTCCCCACGGCGTTTATGATTATTACCGCCATCGTTGTGAAAACAGTAATTACAATGTTTTGATGCTAGCAAGCTGTCATATATGGTGGATGTGGGAGTGACTGAAGACAAAGGCCAGGAAACAAAGACATGAGGCGATGTGAGGGTTGTGGTCCTGGCACAACAAATTAGCAAATGTTAGAACAGGTTCAATCCTTGGAACCCGAACACTCCACCAATGTAACGCAGTTCACTGTTGCTTGCTAATTTTACTCCCCGGTACTTATCTTAAAGCTATTGAAAGCACCGAATGTTCCAGGGCTTCATTGAACAGCAAGCGTTTATTGTTTAGCCTGGTTTGCTTCGTGAACGTCCTTGGATTTAAGGGGTTTCAGTGGGGTTATCCGGAATGTTTCCCTGAAGAAGGGTTTGAGAATGACCAGGTGGTCCGGATCAGTGGTAATTCCGAGCACACAGTGGAAACTCTGAAGAACAGTCCCCGGGAATCCCGAAGAACCGGGTCTGTAGAGGGAAGGATCTGTATTGGGGAACAAATGTGGAACAAGCAAATACTGGAAATACGGTAGCGTGTCGTTGTTCGGAAGGTCTTTTTGGTAGTTCTTATTGCATCTGGAATCTTTCCAATATATTTTCAACTTTTGTCCCTTTTAGTGTGCGTGCTTGAGTCTCTCTCTCTCTCTCTCTCTCTCTCTCTCTCTCTCTCTCTCTCTCTCTCTCTCTCTCTCTCGCGCGCTTTTGTGTGTGTGTGTGTCTGTGTCTGTGTCTGTGTGTATATGTGTGTGTGTTCGTTCGTTCTTTAATTTAACGTCTATCCACCTAACAGTGATCTTAGACAGTATGTAAGTGTTATGTGTGTGTGTGTGCATGTGATGTTTTGGGGTGTATGCCTGCAAACGGTGTGTGTTTGTGTGTGTGTGTGTGTGTGTGTGTGTGTGTGTGTGTGTGTGTGTGTGTGTGTGTGTGTGTGTGTGTGTGTGTGTGTGTGTGGTGTGTGTGTGTGTGTGTGTGTGTGTGTGTGTTGGTGTGTGTGTGTGTGTGTGTGTGCACGCGCTCGCAAAACTTCTTTTCTTAGAATCCATCAAACAAAACAAACTTTCGGAGAATTTTGTTTATTTCCACATACACATCGACTTTCCTTCCAAGGGCGACCAATATGGGGGTACAACAATTCAAGTAGGCGTACATCTTTGAAATCGAGGAATTGCGCGATTCCCTTAGGAGAGTTTTTTCCCCTACAGGAACAGTACGTTACTTGGAGAACACTGAGGCTGATAGCGCTGAATCGATAGTACGTTTACATAGACGTGTTCGGGAAATTCTTTTGGGATGGGACAAGCGACCCGTAGTTTCTGATCTTTAATGCAAGAGAGTGTGCCTATGAAAGAAGCCCAGTGGCACGTGCGCAGTGTTCATGTCGCTTGTTGACGTAGCTGTGCAGTTACAGACATTTCCGAACACTGTTAGCGCCTGAAAGGTACCCGCATCTGGGTATTGATTCTTCTCCTTTTATTCAGTGCCTTTTGTTGAAGGTTGAAAACTGTGCCGTCCTTTCAGCGCACACATCAGTGAATATAGGAGTAACACAGGAATGAAATCAACGTACAACTATTTAAAAGGACAGAGTGCTGAATTTCATCTGTTTAACAGTGCGCAACGGGCGCAAACATTGTGAGGCTCCCACAAAAAGTTGTTACGATAATGCAGGCCCCTACGTTTCATCTTCATTGAATTGTTTTTAATCTGCCTATCCATCATCTTTTTTTCTTCTTCAACTGTTTATATTGTCTGAATTCTTTTTGTCCTTTCCTTTTCTGTTATTGCGTATTTTCTAGGCTAGGGTCCGGATAGTAGTTTTATTGTTGTTGTCATTGTTGTTGTTGTTGTTCAATGAATCATTTTGATTTGCATTTACTGTATACCTTTGCTTTTATTCATGATGGTGACATTTTCAAACAGGGCCCGCAGCTCCTCCCTTTCCCATGGTGCTCCTGTTTAATCCTCTCATGCGTGTGTGACAACAGACGCTAGAGTGAAATAGAAGCATGCTGCATTCTGGGGAAAAAAATCGAACGCTCAATTCTTGTCGGTCTATTTCCTTTCTTTTCCTCACACAACACACCATCGATTATGGCGTTTAGTGCGAAAATGCGAATATCTATCAGAAAACTAACTCGCCCTTCCGGCCAAAGTGCCGATTGATCCAAGCTGACCACCAGAAGAGTCCAGTTTGATAGTGGCATGGCTTGACCACTGACTGACCCGGGGGGTGGTTAATGGAGGCACCCCGGTGTATAGCAAAAAAATCGAGAACATGTGATCCATTGAATTCATTTTCCCAATGTCACGTTTCGTCATCCTGTCCCGACGATCACTGCCGGGCACGTAACATACCCGATCAAAAGCTTTAAACCAGTAATGGTAAGATTCACAAAGCTGTAAAACAGCGTCCGCATGAACCATTGAAATGGCCCTTGATAAGTTCTAAGTCTGTTCCAATTTTTTTCATACATAGTAAACGAAAAACGGCACAGATGTAATATCTCCGCTAAAAGTCTTGAAACGTTTTGGTTTCTCATTTCCATGGGTAAACGCTATTCGAAGCAAATATCCTCATTGGAAACTTGGCAAATAACAATGGGCTGATCAAATTGATACCAAAACGTTTGTTTGTCAATTTATTACGAAGTTCTTCTTTGTCTGTTCATAACAACACGTATTGTTTGAAGCATTAACACTCTTGTTAAATTTCTGTTATTGGATCCCCCCACCCCCCCCCCCCCCCTGATTTTTTGCTTTCTCTTCTGATTAAATGGCATATTCAATGATAAAAAGACAGTCTTTCACAGTCATTGTCGGATTTGAAGGGAGGTTTTTTTTTCTGTCAGTATTCATAGCGTCTTGCCGATCTTGAACTTTGTCTGCCCAGTGATCGTCGCATCAGGCCTTTCATTTCATATAAAGTGTCGTCACAATGTTTGGTATTACCGAGAATTGCCTTTTTCAATTCTTGAATCATCGCGACTCCCAACATTCCTTCTCAAGCTTTATGACCAGGATTTCTTCCGTTTTCCTTCTAGTGTCAAAAGTTTCCTCTAACTGAAAGTGTTTCATGAACAACCCCTCTCTGAACATCCTGACATTTTCTTTCCTTGGAAACGCCACCACGAGAAATTTAAGCTGACTTTGTCTGTGGCTCACAATCACAAGTCATCCCGAAGAAGAACCCACCAGCATGTTTTCACTAGCTTGATTTCTTTGGAAAACTGATTTTTAGACAGCATAGTTTAATACTTTAAAAAACTTGATTGAATTAGACAGAGGTCAT
>JADBJO010012641.1:10000-17500 GCA_016801955.1 Conus betulinus | reverse complement strand
AGAGAGCAGGAGAGGAGAGAGATGGAGGAGAGGGAGGAGCGAGCGAGCGAGAGAGGAGAGAGGGAGAGGAGAGGAGAGAGATAGGGAGAGACGCGGGGTGTTGAGGAGAGAGAGAGGGGGGGGAGGGGGAGGGAGAGAGAGGGAGACCCTGAGGAAGAGAGACTCTCTCTTGTACTCTTGGACTCTTCTCTGTGACTCTTGACGCGGCCGCTATTAGATTCGGCATTGTTCATTAAACCCGCACCGCCTGTCTTTTTTTTTTAATTTTTGTGGTGCCCAACGGCCCCGCGTCACCCCGGTCAGCCGTTCACATGCCGCCGCGGTCACATAATGAGGAGTTCACTCCGCCGTTCACATGGAGTCAACGCAACATTGCATAATTCGAAAAAAAAAAAAAAAAAAAAAAAAAAAAAAAAAAAAAAAAAAAAAAAAAAAAAAAAAAAAAAAAAAAAAAAAAAAAAAAAAATCTAAAAAAAAAAACAAAGAAAAAAAAAAAAAAAAAATTAAAAATAAAAAAAAAAAAAAAAAAAAAAAAAATAATCAAAAAAATAAAAAAAAACCAGTATCCCACTAGGTCCAATCGAAAATAAATTTAAATCAGAATGAAATCCACAATCAACAAAATAGATCAAATCAAATTAGAATCAACAATTAGCATTAAGAAATGCATGAGCCACAAATCAAAAAAAAGAACTGAGATAGAATTCCAAATTGTATCCAGTTAACTCGCTTTTAAATTTACTATCAATTATCACTCTAGTAAATTTTCATATTTCATGGACACCACAAAACGTATAAGTTAATGACTATCTCAAGTCGAAAACTAGAACAATTCACAATCAGTGTCCATGTACCAACATATCTATCTATGATGACACAACCTGCCTACAATTAAACCGTTAAAGGCATTCGTGCATCTTCGCTGGAACATATCACGTGCAAAACCAACTTGCAATTATTCAAATTTATCATAAACTGAACAGTAACTAACATTTTGTTTCAGTCAACACGTCCTGTTTTACCTAAACAATCAAATCCCATGTATACAAAGGCTGGCCAGAACTAATTATTATGTAACAATTTTTTATGACCAAACCTCAATATGATGACAAATTATATCAGTATAAAAGACGCACCAATCCTAATACAAACATGTCCATTTGTCATTCTTTCCTCAGTCGTATTACGGTTAGTATACAAGTACATATCGATGGATTTTTTTTTTTATGACTTTCCTTTTAGTCCTCTTTGAAGTTATAAATCATGTATTTCCGACACTAACCGCATATCACGGACGCATCCTGCAGGTCTTAACTAAACACATTGGAAATCATGTTACAAACATCACTTTCCAGCACCAATATTTAAAAACACCCCCAAGGACGTCCCTTAATAAAGTTTATGCGGACCAATCGAATTAGTGTCAACTACCCCCTAGGTTAATAATGTGCATCTTAATCATCATTGGCAATTGTTATGATACTATTACTACAGCTGGGGATTCTCTCTGTTTTTAACGCATAGAACACATACATAGCAACGTCCCGTATAATTTCAGCATTATCATTTCTACCAATCTTTGTAATGTGATTGTATTGATATTTCTAAAATGTTTGTAAATGTATTTATCCCCTCAGGTTCCTATAACAAGGGCAAACTGTTAAAAAATGTAATTCAGTTTCCACTACTGGGCAAAAAAAAAAAGGGGCATGTTGTAATCGCTAAATTGTCTATATATTTTCTTGTTTACATGCAAATCATTTGTCCCAGACCAGACGTAGTCTAGTTAGCGCTTTCCTAAACTTGGCTATAGTAATTAACTTAGGTATTTTCCTCGGTTTGATGTAGAGTTTTAAAGGAAAGATACGTTGAAAAGCGTTCGCTATTCTCTAACTTATCGTGCCAGTTCTGTTTGTAGCAGTCTATTATTCTTTGTTTTAGTAATAAAATGAATCTATATTCATCAACCTACTCCTTCATTCGTCCAAACTTCAGAAAAGCCCATACATATCTAGACAACGTTTTATCTCTAAAGCCCAGTTTTGAGGTCTGTTTATTTCTGTCTTCTCTCTTCATATGCTTTGTTTTGGTATTCTGTCAGGTGACATTTTAATAAGTCTGAACCAGTATCGAATTGCTCTATTTTGTGCTATCAATACTTATTGGGTATCTTCCCAAACTCCCCATAAACTAAATTATTTGGTGTTTTCTTTCCCTACTCCTAAATATTTTCTTACATGCAAAATAAATGAAATAATATTTTCTATGGCTTTGTAGCTGATTAGTCCCCATGCTTCAGCTGAATACAAGAGTAAGGGCTTGATTGGTGTAATCAAACAATTAAAATATATAGCTAAGTCCAAGTGTCCTAAACTGTACATTGTGTTTTCATTATTTCTATAATCTTACCTTTTCGCTCTTCCCGCATATTCCGAAAGTGAAATGTCAACAGAAAGTTTAGTTGTCAAGGTGAAGCCTAAATATTGGTGTAATATTCACTACTTCAATTTCTTGACCTTTGTAATACCCATTTTTCTGTTTACTTGTTCTTTAGAATAGCCACTTTTTCTGAAGACTTATTAGTTTGTGTAGTGTTAACTGTAAACCTCAAAGAATTTAGTTTTGGTTCAACAGTAGGTTAACTGTTTAACCTAAAGAAATCTGAAGCTTCTTGTAAATTTTTTATTATCCGATTTTGTAGGCCGGCTGGAGTTTAAGGAAAGGAAATTAGGGCTATGTCATCTGCAAATAACAAGGTAAAAGATTTCCTCTGTTCCAGGTAGAAATTGGTATATCCTTGTCTTCCTTTCCTTTCGTTGTAACATTGTTCGCTACTTCCGTTATTAATAAAGAGAGAGGAAATGAGAGGCGCGACAGTAAGCAACCTTGTTTCACCCCAACCAGGCACTCAAAGAATTCCGTTAAGATCGCACACCGTGTCTACGCATGCTTGCACGTTCCTATAAATACCTTTCAACATGTTAAGCATTTTTGTGTTGATATTTTATGTTTTACTTAGAAATTGTCCACAGTTTGTCTCTTTTGACAGTATCGAAAGGCTTTTGGTAATCGATGAATGCTATGTATAGTTTACTCCTGCGTCTACCATATAAGCAGTTACTTATCATAGTTATTAATGTAAAAATATGATCTATTGTAGAGAAGACCCCTTTCCTAAATCCTGCTTGTTCTCTGCTTATTTTGTTTTCCTTCTTCGGCCCAATTGTAAAGTCTGTTATTTAATATTGCTGTGAACATTTTTTGCTTAATGTGCACAATAGCGATATACCTCTATAATTTTCTGGGTTCTGCATGTTGCCTTTCTTGGGTAATGGGACTATAACTGCTCGAGACCATTCTAAAGGGAAATAGCCGACTTGGAACACCTTATTGAATAATTTTGCTAAGAATGGAATCATCTTATGTCCTATTGTTTTCAAAAATTCTGGAGGAATTTCGTCTAATCCTGATGCTTACCTGATTTCAGTTTTCTTTATAGCTGAACTTATTTCATCATCAGATATCTCTACATCTAAATCTTGAACAAAAACTTCTTCAATAACTTGCTGAGGTACTTCATGGTCATGGTACATTATTTGACACATTTATTTGTGGATTTAGTATACTTTCAAAGTGTTCTTTCCATTGCAAAGTTGTGATAAGTGGTTTTTATTCTTTTTCTCCTAATGTTTCTTATTGTACTCCAAAATTTTATGACTATCTTTCTGATTTTGTGTGTAGAGTATCATAATTTTTTTTTTTATATAACCTCTTTTTTCCTCTAAGTAGTTGATATATATAGAGCTCTTTTGATTCTGTAAGTCTCCTTTCTTTCTTTGAATGTTACTGGGTTCTTCTTTCTGTTAATGTTGGTAAGTTTACTCAGTGCCTGACTAGCTTCTTTCTTCTTCAGTAGACAATCATTGTCAAACCACCCACTGGTGGTTTTGATTGGACCTCCTATTCCTATTGTCTTGCACATACTTTTCTCTGCTTCCTTTAATAGTATATTAAAAATTTCTATACTCCTGTCTACATCATAGTCTATTTCCTGCATAATTGATCTAAGAGACTATTGGGAACTTTCAGATTCTAAGAAAGAAATGTAATCTTGTTGTTTAGTAGAATCCCATTTTATCTTCCTTGTGCGTATGTTTTCCTTTGTTCGTTGATTTAGTATCTGGTAAAAGTACTCTGTATTTCCATCATGATTGGCATATGATGTGATTCAACTCTTCTTTTAACTGTGCATTTCATTACATTATCAACCAAATTCAATAGAGCATAAGAAGAAATCGATAGTACTATTTCCTCTTTCTGAGAAAAAAAGTGAAGGCACCATCAAAAATTTCTCCTACACAATCCATTTAATGGTGTAAGCTTAAAGACTGTCCAAAATTCAATCAATCTTTTTCCGAAACCATTAATGTAGGAATCTTTGATTTTCGTACGTACACACTTTGCTCTTTATCAAATACATCATTGTCCTCGACAAGACTTAAGCCCCCATTCTCCAATACGAGCATTTATGTCTCACACCAATGGCATAATAGAAATCATTCCTTGCTCAAACTTGTGACACCATAAATTGTTCAATCAAATCAAGAGTACAAGAATAATCCTTATCTGAGTAAAAAACGACTGTCCACAGGGTGTACATAAACAGCAAAATACAATATATCTTTATCACATTGTAACAGATTTTTCAATAATTTTACACATAACACATTTTCCATATTGGTATCGATAAATTGTACATATTCTGCTATGGTCTTGTTAATGATCATAATAACACCACCGGAGGGGGCGACCCATCTTTGTAAATTTTGTAGCTGGACAATGGAGAGCACAAAAAAATCTTGAAATTTTACATCAAAATCAAAAGATTATGGTAAATGTTTCAGAAAGGCAACAGATATCAAATGTAGTAATAAAATCATAAAAATCTGGGTCTGTCAATTTTTCCAGGAGACCTTCAATATTCCAACAAAGAAAGGAAAGACTTCTTGGATTATCAGTTGTTTGTTCTGTCTGTGAACGGCCCTGGCCTACTCTTCATTTCTTTTCTTTTTCCTTTCTTTCCTTCTTCGTCGAGTTCCCGCGGGTTCCCCCTGATTGTGTGTGTGTGTGTTTTTGGCAGTGCTTGAGTGTGAACGTAGCGTGTGTTTGCTTGCAGTGTGAGTATTTATCTTTACTTTCTCTCCTTCGCTTAGCCTAACGCTTTCATCACCCTGTGTGTGTAATGCTGAGTAGTATTGTCAAGGGTTGTTTGTCGCGAGGCTGGTGGTTTGTTTTGAGCTTGCCCTGTCTTTGCGTCAATGCTAGGTTTACTAAACTTTTCCTTCTCTTTATGTATTAGGCCAGTGCTGGTGTTCTGGTTGGGAGTGTCTGCAGTGTCACTATCGTGCCGCGGACGAGGTATGCTGTCGATCAGTATGTCAGTGTTGTCTGTCGTGCGAGCCGGCTGTGTATTCGACCCTGACCCCGGTATGTCCCAAATGCTGATTAGTTGCTCGGTTTGTTGTTGTTGGGGTCACTCGACTGTCCTGTTCTTTTCACATTCACATGCACTTTCCCATCCATATCTCTGGATGTAACCATGCTCGTATACTACTTTCCTTCTTTCTACATCTTTTCTTGCACTCGATCCTTTCATTCTTTGCATCAGACAGTTCTCCTCTTCCGTTTCATTGTCCTCTTCCGACAACCCCCCTCCTATTTCATGTACCAGTTCTATCCAAGATAACTGAGTTTCCAAATCACTCCCACTTTCACTCTTCGCCTCACTCTCATCTACACTCACATGTTTTCTATCAACCTTGCTCAGTCTTCTTTCGTTCTTTCCACTTTTCACTCCATAATTCTTCCTTTCCGCTTCACTTCTTTTCTCAGTCTTCTCTCTCTCTCTCTCTCTCTCTCTCTCTTCTCTCTCTCTCTCTCACTCTCAATCTCTCTCTCTCTCATTTTGTCTCATTCTCTCTCTCTCCTCTCCCACTCAAGGTCCCAGTCTCGGGCACCACTGCCTTCTCTGTCTCTACCCGCCCCAGACTTGTCCCCTCTGTTTACTGTGTGCCCAGTAATATCCCCGACCACATTTCGTCTCCTGGGCATCTCATCATGGTCATCCTGATCATTTCTTTCTGTGCGGCGCGTTGTATTGTCCATTTTGGTATTGTATTCCCTTCGCGGATGCACAGTTTGCCTCTGACGAAGTATCCTGACCTGCCCTCTTCTCTCAGTCCTTTAAGAACCGCTGTCTGTCGTCTAGTCCTGTCCTGGGCAAATCTAATTCCTTCTTTCTTTAACCTCTCCCTAGCCACAGAGTTCCTCAATATTTTCATAACGTCTTTCCACCTTAGCATCTTTACTAGCACAGGCCTTGGCTGGTGACTTAACGGGTTGAACCTCCCTAATCTATGTGCCCTCTCGATTGCATCTTCTGCCCAATCTCTTCTGGTAGATATTTCTCTAACAGTTCTTTCACCAAGACTTCGCAGTTTCTTTTTCCGTTTTCATCCGACATTTCCTTCAGTCCAAAGATCTTCACATTGTTCCTTCTCGAGAAGCTCTCTAACCTGTCTAGCTCATCTTCCATGCTGCCAACTCTATTCACTGTGGTGTGTTGTTTCTCTTCTAAGTGCTTAACTGCTTCTCTGTTTGCTTGTATGTCTTTTTCATGTCTGAAAATATCATTGCGTAGTTGGTTAGGTGATTCTGCCATGTGAGTCTGCTTCTGATCGATTCTATTGATTGTTTCTGCTTGAGAGTTGAAGGTGTCTGAGAGTAATTTCATGGCTGTGAGTATTTGTGACATTTGTGTTTCAATGTTGGTCAGTTGTGTTTTCTAGTTTGTGTTCTAGTTTCTTGGTTTCTTCATCAGGCTTCACATTGGTATCAAGACTAGGTCCTGGGTTCGATTCCACGTCGTTACTCAAGACGAGCTTCTTCCAAAGATAAGTGAGGTTAATCATCAGGAGTGCAACACATGGGATCAGCTTCGGGTTAGCCTGGTCAATCGTGTATGTTAACTCCGTCCATGTTATTTCAACACTGTGATCCCTAGCCTTGGCCATGCCGACTCGGCTTCTGCACCGCTTTCACTTCCTTCAGTCCACCATGTTTCGTAGGCACTTAAAGTTCCGTACGGTACCCCTTCCTGCATTTTCGGCATCCCTCGGATAGCCGAGTGCGGGCCGAAAGCTTCGCGCGTCATGTTGGTAGTCGAAATTATTGTCAGTGCAAAACACCACAACACAACAAACCTCACCACCAGATATCGCGCACTCCTGACACCTTTAACCTCCCGCCATCTTTCTTCGTTTTGCCCCTCTTCACTGACCGTAATGTTCCGTTGAAGAGCCCTATCCTCGCCCTCCACACCTCTGTTTCAATCATTTCTGTTGTGCTGCACTCGCTTTTCACTATCACCAAGCACTCTGGCACTTGTTTAAATCATCAAAGAGGGACCAAAAGCGCACAAACTGACTATAAACCACACAA
>JADBJO010012641.1:0-5000 GCA_016801955.1 Conus betulinus | reverse complement strand
AGTAGACAAACAGTTGTGTCTGAGTTAGCCTAGTACAAAATTGCGTTGTTTATAGAATATAAAATATACACAGATTAATATACAAGCGGTTATTTTGCACCATGCAGAAACGTTCTCCGGGGAAGGATCACTCATATTCCGATGTAAAAAAAAAAGAAAAAGAAAAAAACGAATTAAAAGATTTACGAAACTAAGAAACCAAACCAAAAGTGGAACTGACCCCGCACGATATAAACAATTCCTTTCGCCCCTTCAGGACTTTGAGAATGCTTGTTTTTAAAAAAAAGTATAATTGTAGGACATCTTTAATCGTTTGCAATTCTAAAGCAATACTTTTTTGTACATTGCACGACATTAATAGTCTTTTAGTCACGTCAGGAAAAATACAGATTTCCTGACAATTAAGGATATTAGGAATATCATACCATTACAGGACATTACCAGTTTTGCATTATTTTTCGATAGTGGCAATCTTTTGCCACTTTGGGCTGTTAAAAATTTTTTTCTATTCCCAAACACCAGCACTGTTCACTAGTCAAGGTCAAGGACATTTGCAAGATTTTACCACTCCAGGACCCAAACAGTCTTTCACTACTTCATGATATTGGCATTTTTGTCCACTTTAGGACATAAGAAATCTTTAATCACTTTCACCCCAGAACAAGTCTTTCACTAGATTTGGATGCCACCAAACAACATTTTTTTTTTTCTATTTCAAGACATCAGCAATTTTTTTTTTACAAGAGGATATGAGTGATTTTTGGCTATTCAAGTACGCTATTCAAGTACGTCATTTTAAAAAACCAATTTAGACATTATTAATCCCTTACCACGCAGGCAAATTATTAGCCTCTCTCACCACCCCAGGACACATACTCTGGGAAAACCTATCCTGGGGTCCTGTTGTCAAATGTTTAGAGCTTTGCCTGCTGAGCTGACGGTTGCAAGTTCGAACATCTCATTGGATCGGTTTTTTTTTTTTTTTCGGCATGAAAACCGTCTCTGTCCACCAATCGGAAGATGGATACATGACTCAGTTCTCGGAAGGTAAAATGCAGTGGAAGGAGACGTATGAACGTCCGAACAGTTCACTTCGCCTACGTCCATTTGGCTATGGGGGAATTTAATCTTTTTCTTAATTTGTGACTACACAAGGAAAACCCAGTTTTACCCGTTGCTGGACTTTAACTGTCTTTTGCCACTCCAGAAAGCCAGCTTTTTACAATCTTAAAGACGCTGCAATGTTCTGCTGCTCACTCAAGGACATTGCCTATCTTTTACCAGCTCAGAACAATACCCGTCTTTAATCACTCCTTGACTTTTGCAATATTTACAATCCAGGATATTACTAATCTTTGAACCATTCAGAGCATTATCAGTCTGCTACTACATTTTGAGACCATTAGCAGTCTTTTACCACTTAAGAACACTAATAATCTTTAACAACTTGAGAATATAGCAATCTTTTTACTACCCAAGAACATGAGCAATTACGAGCATTCGCGAATATTACCAAACTAGTTTGCCAATAATCCACTATTCACGAACCTGAATATCAACCGCTCATGATTTCTTAGGGACACATTTTGCCACACACTCAAACAGCAGCAATTTTTCTTACCACCCAAGAATTTTATGATTTGTTTTAACACTCTAACACCTTAGCGAAATATTTCAAAGTTAAAAAAAACTGACACTATTTCACTACCGGAACAAATCAGCAAAACCTTGTACAAATCAACAGCGCAAAGAACCAATCACAGATCAAGTATTTTTCTTCTAAGCACAATGAACCGTCTACTCTTCAAAACAAATTTTTCAATCTCTGATGAGCTAAATAATCTCAAAACAATGTATGCTTTTTTTTTGCACATTTTCCAAGTCAGAACTAGCAGCAGCACACAAATCATCAATTGTACCTTTATGATTTTCCCAGACAGTATCAGAATCATTGTGACCACCATCACAGACGTCTGAAGCCATCATTATTCACGGTTATTATCACTGATGTGCAGGGATAAATCTGATTGTCCATGCCTCACTGCACCTGCAGACAGATGTGATTGCACAGCCTCTGCAAAGCTTCGGCTGTTTCTGGCGATACCGCTCGACCTACATTCTGATCAGCCTGTGAGGGGACACCAGCGCCGAAAAAAGGGAAGAAAATAATCAGGTGAGAATGCAGTATCAGTGCAAAAATGGATACTTTATTCAGGAGAAAATGAGTAAATCGCAAGCTTCTTCACAAAATGTCCCATCAAAGATAGATAGATAGATAGATAGATAGATAGATAGATAGATAGAGAGAGAGAGAGAGAGAGAGAGAGAGAGAGAGAGAGAGAGAGAGAGAGAGAGGGTGGGGGCTAAAGGCATTTACAAAACGGAAGCCTATATCAAAAAGAAAAATAAGATATTAAACAGAAATTGTAATACAAATGCTTCTAGTAAACTTCTATGTACTATACCATTTTCCATTCTAGAAAAAAAGAGATCATGAGAAAATGTGATTATTATCACTGCAGCTTAAAAAAAAAGCAAGAACTGAAACGCAAAACATTTTTTTTCCATTAAAATACAGTAGCATGAAATAAAAAATTCCATTGTAAGTAACTTGTTTGCACTGATTTTTTCCCCCGCGAAGGATATGCTCGTTGATTTTGTCTGTTAGAAAACTGTCGTAAATATTACAAATACTGTGTCTATTTTTATTAACATTGGTGGAAATGTCGATAGCGGCCCAAGGGCGAATCACATCTGAGTTATAGGGCGGATCCAGGATTTGTTTCACTTGGGTGAGGTCAGGGTTCTGTCCAGTTTCCTAAACGTTACAATAATTGAGAAGCATGTCTCCAAGTCGTTTTTTTCACTCGCACGTCCAGTTGTAATTTACTGTATGTATTCCGATTTTCATTTTCCTGTGCCCTTTCTTTGTCTCCACAATTCAAACATTAAGATAAAGTAAGCCTGCTTGTCTGTCACAAGTTGCTCTTGTAGTATGTCAGTTAGTTTTAGGCATCGACACCAGCACTATTTTTTTTCAATTTTAGAGACAGCTTTACTTGCTCTGGATCAAAATTTAGAATCCCTGTTTGTAAGGGAAGAAAGAAAATGCTGAAAAGTTGTTGTAATGCTAGGAGGCCATATGAAATAAAAAAAAAATATGAAAACGATCCTGACCTCTTTGTCTTTTGGGGTCAGTACCAGGAAAACTATCAATCAATCAAAGCAAGCAAACAAACAAACAAAAACAAACAAACGTAATGGCAGGTGGGAGCGGTGGGCAGAAGAAAATAGTGCCGAGTCCTCAGTCACGATAAACATGACTACATGCCTCAAAGTCTGACCAGCGCGTGGGGCTAATGCGTAGGTCAGACATCCGCCGAGTCGTAGCCACGGGACCTTCTTCTCAAACTGTCTCATCTTTGTTGTTATTTCATTTATCCATCAGCTTCAAATGGCGAAGTGTGGTCTCTCAAAAACTGAGCGGATGTGGTGTAGACGTATATGGACTAGTACGCACGCAGTGACGCCCTCCCTGTTGAAACTGAAACTGAAACTGGCTCAGCAAGGATTTAAATAGAGACAGAAATGGGCAGGTGAGCATGAAGAGCGGTTGGAGAAGTGGCATAGAAATGGACAGAGTTGAAGCATATCCTTTTCATTTACCTCTCCCACTGCTCTTCGCATTCTCCACCCACACATTTCCCTCTCTCACATTCCCACTTCTCCTCTGAATTCTTGACAGATCATTTTCACAGTGACTAAGAACCTGGTTTTATACTGTCAGACTAGCAATCCAGCATTCATTTTTTTAAAGTTTTATTTTCCGCCTGCAGATATACTTTTCAAATTGACAAACAAAAGTTTAAAAGGTACTTGAACTAATTCCACCAGATAGCATGGACAAACGAATTACAGGACAAAACACAACGCGTCGCGACCTTTTAGTCTTCTTCCAGCAAGATAGACAACACTCAGGACAACGAAAATGAAGAACGAGTGATCACTTATCTTGTCAAGTTCGGCGCAAGATGGGCGCCGAATTTCATCCGATAAGTGATTGTCTGAAGAGGTCTAAACGTGTCGTGTGTTTTGACCTGTTTATTCGTTTGTCTACGTTATGTGGCAGAGTTTGTTCAAGTAGCTTTTGAAATTTGTTTCAATTTCCGCCTACAATCACCTCACTTTGCAACTGAGAAGCCAGTGCAGATTCCGCCTAGAGCAGTCTCTCTGGGCACCCTCACTAACCGGTCACAACGTACCAGGATCACCACCTCAGGCTAATACAAAACAACACCCCCCCCCCCCCCCCAAAAAAAAAAAAAAAAAAAAAAAAAAAAAACAAAAGTCTCTATTATTGGAAAACAGAATACGTAACGACTACACGCTTTACCCGGAGCAACACGCCTATCTTTCAAGTCAGTTTGAACTAATTTAATGATAACCTGTCTTTTTGCATTTGCCATTCAGACGTTTTCTAACTGCTTCGTTTAACATGACCATTTTCACTAACATCGTTCGTCTAAAATGGCTCTCTCTGCGTCTCTGTCTCTGTCTCTCTGTCTGTCTGCCTGTCTGTCTGTCTCTGTATCCGGTTCACTCTGCACATGTGCATATATCATGTATTTAAGTATGTCTGCACTCTTGTCAGGGATAAGTGTGTGTGGTGGTGTGTGTGTGTGTGTGTGTGTGTGTGTGTTGTTTGTGTGTGTGTGTGTGTGTGTGTGTGGTGTGTGAGAGAGAGAGAGAGAGAGAGAGAGAGAGAGAGTGCGTGCGTGCGTGCACATGCGTGTACATGCGTGCCCGCGCGCGGCTGTGTGTTGTGTGTGTTTGTGTGTGGTGTTAATGTGTGTGTGTGTGTGTGATTAATTGCTAATGCCTGATGCATGAGCTGCTTTCAGGTTGCTTGGCGTTATAATTTAACCCTAGGCAATCTGATGATAATCTTTATTTCCAAGGGTAACAGATAAGCAAACACATGCTTTTTTTCATCCGGCCCT
>JADBJO010012640.1:52500-56768 GCA_016801955.1 Conus betulinus | reverse complement strand
GGAGAGAGAGAGAGAGGAGAGAGAGCGGTGATAAAAGTCACAGTGTTGAGCAAAAATAAGCACGTGACGTGAAGGGACAGGTTAAACAGCGATGTCAAACGTAGAACGGGACGATGAAGAGGACGACCTTCTTCCTTCTTCCTTCTGTCAATTGTCTTCGCCCGTCATTCAACCGTTTTATCCTTGGTTGGAGGAAAAAGCAGAGGGGGGGGGGGTGTGGGGGGTGTGGGGGGGATGCTCTTTTTCTGTACAAATGATGTTGCTACTTTCTGGAAGTTTTGTGCTTTAACTCCCTCTTCTGTCACTTTTTTTTTTTTACTCTCTATCCTCTGTTAGTTTCAAGACGAGGTGACTGAGGGCGGAAAATGAGGCAAGTCTTAAACAGAAAGCGTATGAGTTCCGCCAGACAACACAGTCAAACAGATTACAGGACAAAGCACAAAGCATTTGACAAACAAAATTCAGGACAATGAAAACAAAGAGCGAGCTACCACTTGTCTCCTCATATTCGGCGCTGACTATGAGAAGACAAGTGGCTGCTCGTTTTTCGTTTTCATTGTCCTAATTGTTGTTTGTTTTTGCCTGAACAAGACCCAAAATGTCGAAATGCATTGTGTTTTGTCATGTACTCTGTCTGCATCGTCTGGCGGAACTAATACCCTTTCTTTTTAAAATTCTCCACCCTTTGCAATCCGCTTCTTTCTCCCGTCCTTTTCAGCTAATCATAAGGTCTTTGTTCTGATAACTTTTTGTGTTTTTTTTTTTCTAATTTGTGTGAACTAGGTAGTGAAAAATGTATTTACTACCCAGAGTGGACACTACCTGTCTATTATGCAGTGCTTATTTATCATATGGCGTTTTCATAAAGTTTTGGTTGCATTTGATTTTATTCTACCTTGTTGGACAGTCACAAAGTAAGCAGAAAAGTTGTCACTCTTAACACGGACAAGTTTTATCCACCTCAATAAAGTCAACAGATTCGCTACCATGTCATTCATTGTATGCACGTGTCTTTGGTGTTTGCTACTTTTTTTCAGGGTGACATCTGTTTGGTTCTTTTTTTTTTTTCAAGCTTGAAATTTCTGCCCGACGTGTTGACACACTGGAAAGGCTCTATGGCAGCTTGGCGATGATAATAAAAAAGTTATACACAATAACCTATCCTACCATTCCCATCCCTGCCTCTTCCAATCTCACCTGGTATGGTGGTTTGCACACGCGAAAGAAATTAGATTAATTCCAGGTGGAAAACGTTGAACGTGTGCAAGAATGGTAAGGTAGGTCGGAACACAAAGGGTTTGGGATAAAGAAAAAAAAAGGAATCAAAGAAGGGAAAAAATAATACAACTGTGGTAATAGAAATAAGAAGATGAGAGAGAGAGAGAGAGAGAGAGAGAGAGAGAGAGGAGAGAGAGAGAGAGAGAGAGAGAGAGAGAGAAACAGCTAGAGTATGTTTTTGCAATCCTTTCAAGCAAGGAATTTACAGTCCTAACAGTCACATTATTCAACGAAAGATTGGTCACATGGAGACCAAAGAAAATCGATAACAACAGACACGGCAGGACATAAATAACGACAACAAAGACAATAACAGCAACCAACCAAACCAAACAAACGATGCCCTCATTCCTCCCATCTTCCGATGTCTTTCGACACTCTCCCGCTTGTTCTCAACACCTAGACGTTCGCCCATCCCTCCCTGCTTTAATAAACCTCATCGAGTCGGTATTGTTCGCGTGCAACGTGAAAGGAAATTAGCCCAGTTTAAAGTGTAACAGATCAAGGTTGTTGAGAAGATTAAGATGGATTGGAACGCACAGAATCGGGATGGTAAAAAAACAAAAACAAAAAAAACAAACAAAAACAAAAAAAAAAAAGAGAGAGAGAGAGAGAGAGAGAGAGAGAGAGAGAGAGAGAGAGAGAGAGAGAGAGAGAGAGAGGTTATTATACATCGATCATAGACCCTTATACAAACGGAAATGAAACCGCATTTCTCGACCGTATCACAGACTGAACAGTGGATAATTATTTCAAGTCTTTTGAAACCCAGCTTGACATTTAGAAACCAGTTTATATTCCACTCCACATACAGTCTTGTACTTTGAATAGCAGTGTAACATTTAAATGTGATTCTAACCAAGGATTGTCCTCTATGGCTACTAACATTTTGTTTATCTCCATTTCTTTAATGTGAAGGTGTATTGTTATCATGCTGCAATGCTTTATCAACTGTCAGCTTTTTGACAGCATGCGTTGTTCCGTGATAAATGTCTGATATGCGGTCTGGTCTTTATATATATATATATATATATATATATATATATATATATATATATATATATATATATATATACATATGGTGTGTGTGTGTGTGTGTGTGTGTGTGTGTGTGAGAGAGAGAGAGAGAGAGAGAGAGAGAGAGAGAGAGAGAGAGACAGACAGACAGGCAGACAGAGACAGAGACAGACAGACAGAGAGGCAGACAGACAGATACATAAACAGACAGAAAGACAGACACACAGGCAAACTGACCAACTGACCCCCAGTCAGCAGGAGGAGAAGTGAAGGCAACTGGAGCATCTTCTTCAAATCTCTTTTCAGAGATTTCTGGGGACTGTTCCACCCTTACCCTGCACAACCCTGTCCTTCTTTCTACACTCTCTTCGGCTCTTCTAACACCCCCCCCCCCCACCCCCCAATCTCCACCCCCCCCCCCCTTCTGGTTCCACACCACATCCAAGTCGATAAGTTCGCGTGCACGTGTGAAGAGAAATTAGGCCAGTTTAATAGTGAAGAGATTAAGGTAAGCGAGAAGGGTAAACGGATTTGATCACGGTGTTTTGAGGAGCGAAAGAAAGAAAGAAGGAATGAAAAAAAATTGAAAGAAGGAAGGATAAAAAAGGCAAGAAAGAACAGACAAAATGACCCATGGAAAAAGGAAAGAGTAAAGAAAGGAATGGGGAAAAAGGATTCCAACAGAGAGAGAGAGAGAGAGAGAGAGAGAGAGAGAGAGAGAGAGAGAGAGAGAGAGAGAGAGAGAACAAATAGATAAAGAGAATAACTGGAGAATGCAAACGTGTGGAGGATGTGAGGGCAGAAAGCCAAACTCCCTTTGTTCCTTAAGCAACAAGAAATGTGAACAACGTAGAAGACAGCAGCCCGGGACGGGACGTTAAGACCGTGTAGCGAAAGCTTGGGCTGTGTCTGGAGATGAACTATTTTCACCTGTCAGCAATACAGCGAGAGGGTCCGCATGACGCGCTCAGTGGTTCGCTCAGTAGGAGTGTCTTTGGCCGGGGGCTCTGCAGGCATGAAATACGGATTGGCACACACCCATGGACACGCTTCTATGGAGGTTCCGTTGTGTTGCGTCCAGCGGCTTATTGCCCGATGGTATCTGCAAGGGAGTCGTTGCGTCCCCCTGATATCTGAATGGAATGCCTTGTGCATGCCTGAACTATATGTCAACAGTGCGCAGGCTTTCAAGGACAGGGCAGGATTGCTCCTGTCGGAGGCCGAGGACTGTACTGCTCTGGGTCTCACCGGCATCTTCGGGTGCATTTGTTTCTTGTTTTCCTCCAAGTTCTTCATTGTATTCTTCTTATTGTCTGGTTTTTTCTTTTTCTGTTGTTTTTTCCGTTCTTGATGCTCTTGTTGCTGGTACTGTTGTTGTTATTGCTGTAGTTTTTCTTCTTCGTAATCTTGACGTTGGAATTGTTATGCGTTTTTTTTTTTTTCCGTTGTTGCTTTTGGCTTCACTGAGTAACACTATCATGAAAAACTTTTGGTGTGTCCAATTTTCTTACCCCTTTACAGAATCTATTGGTGAATCGATTGATCAAACGATTAATCACTCAATCAGTTAATCTTCTTCTTTATCCTTCTTCTTCTGCCTGGTTTTCTCCAATCCTTTTCTTCTTTCTCTTTTATTCTGGATCAAAAAGGAATGTACAGCAGGTATGAATATCCTAGATTTGAACTTTAAAATGGTGGACTAAAGACATGAATGCTCTAAACAAATCACGTGATTTGAGAATGTCTGTGTGTTATTCTGTATGCGTTCATTTATTCACAGATTGATACGTTTGTGCATTAACTGCGTTTGTGCATTATGTTCAGGTGTCTATCATCTCCTTCTTTTTTTCATTTTCAGTTATTCTATATATGAGAATTTATTGGGGAAAAAAAAATGAAGCATTACATTTTAAACTTTTCATTGCATTTCATTGTCATTCGATGTGTGGCGGTGAGGATGTGTGGGGAAAGGT
>JADBJO010012640.1:45000-47500 GCA_016801955.1 Conus betulinus | reverse complement strand
CTCCTCCATCATCCTACGCGCCAGCCGAGAGCCAGTCCCCCTTAAGAGGAACATCGCGTGCTTCCTGATGGATCCAAGCGCTGTGTGTAGAACGTTGGAGGGAATCCAGTGTTTCGTTTCGTCTGGGAGATAGTGGGTTGTCTTTTGTACACTCATCGCTGGAGGGTAAGAACTCGCTTCTTATTTTTGCCCCTTCTTTTTCTATCTTCCGCTTTTATGGCTCCCACTGCTTGTTTGTCTGCATGTTTTATCTGTCTGTCTGTCTATCTGTTTGTGTTTGCCTGTCTATCTATCTATGTCGGTCCGTCTGTCTGTCTGTCTATCTGTCTGTCTGTCTAGCTATCCATCATCGGTTCTCGACAGTTGGCTATGATCAAAGTCTGTATGTCTATCTATCAATCTGAACAACTTGATCTGACCTATGATAACGGTTGAACTTTCGTACGGAAGATAATGTGTCTGTCTGTGAGACTATCTATCTTGGAAAGAACTGTCGGCCTGGACGACAGAGCAGGTGCTGAGAGGAGAAGGCCCCTCACTCCCCATCCAGCCAGTGTTTTGGACCCTCAGCTCCCCACGCTGTGAAGAGGAAAGCAGCATGCAGGGCATGACTCCCGGATACCTGTCTGTTGAAGCCTTTTTTTTTGCCGCTGCCTAGATTCGAACCAGGGCCAGCAGGATGGGCGGGCGCCTTGTGTGGGGCATATTTCAGCACTGAGCTGTCGGACACCTGTTGCAAGCGGGGAAATTACACACAGAATGAAGTTTGCTTTCAATGCTCTTGGATAATACCTAGCCACCACTCTTTTTGACTACTTCTGCCACTGCACTTTGGGCTCTTCCTTTTCTTTGAAAGAAATATTCAGCGCTGGTTGATGAGACGACAGGCTGATGAGTCTAACACTGCCCTTGCTTCGACCACCATGGCTAGGACTTGGGGTTGGAAGCCAGGTTCTCCGAAGCTTGTGTCTAGACTGTCTCTCTTCTCCCTCAATTCTGTCGGGGAGGGAGGGAGCGGAGGAGGGAGGAGGGGGGGGGGGGGGGGGGGGGGGGTGAAGAGGAGTATCAGTGGGGCATCGCATTGGAGAACAGTTTTCCAGGCACCTGTCATTTTTTCCATCGGTTGTATGCTAAGGCCAGGATGTCTGCAAAAGTTTTGCCTGTAGAATTGTTGTCAGTTCATCGTTTTTTTTTGTTTTTTTTTTATCCGTCTTCCTTTTCGTCTGCCCAGTTCAACAGTTCCCACGAGGACTGTTTTGGCAAGGCATTGGATCTCGTTACATGCCCATACCAATGCAGCTTTACCGACTGATATCAGTAAATCTTCGTACGATACTTGCTGTCTGATTTTTTTTTTGTTCGCATTTTGTTAGCTGGTGAAGTGATCAGTACATCTGATGTTTAATATCTTGTGGAAACACCTCATTTCTTGGACTTGGATTCTCCTTTCCAGGTTTACTGTGAGGTTCGATGTCTTGCATGCGTACAGGAAGCTGGAACAGGCCGATGCCACCTAGGAGCTGGTTCTTGAAGTTTCATGGAGGTATTCTTGTCCTTTCATGCTGGTTTTAATCGGGGCGGTGCTGATGTCTTTGCTGTCCTTCAAAGGATCTCTCACTGCTAATGGTGGACCCGGTGTAAGTGAATGTAGATTCTGACCGTGAGCAGTTATATCAGTGTTGGTGATGGCGCTGCGGCTGGCCAGATCACCTTGGTCTCTCGTCGCTGATGTCCATGCCACATCCTGTTCATGTTTCATCCAGTCCTTCAATAAGCTTGGCGAGTTTTTGTTCAATGCCAGCCAACCCATCCATGTGTCTGCAATTAGAAGACTTAGAAATATGCAAATCTAGTCATATTGCGATTTAAAACTCTTCGAAATCTGGCTCGACTTGTGGCCTTGTAGATGTGCGGTTTCTCCATTCTGCTCTCACATGGCACAGTTCGGTCACAATCATGTGTTTTGATGAAGGTGAGTATTGTGCTGTATGAAGGGGAAGCTGTTCCAGACAACGGTTTGCTACCGACTGCCGTGTTCAGTGTTGCTGCCGGAGCTTCTCGTGGCCTGGCTTCTCCCAGGTCAGCACTACTGACATGTGCGATGTCTTGAAACATCTAGTAGCTCCTCCATATGCGCCTTCCATGAGTCAGCATGGCTTTGTACCTGCTCAGGATATATCCCACAGTTTGCTTGTCCTGAGTAGAGTGGAAAGGTCATCTTATTTCGCCCATTTCACAAGGTTTGTGTTTAAGGGCAGGGGCTGGATAACGGAGCAGAAGGTCTTCAGATGAGAACCCCTAACCCCTACCCCCCCCCCCCCCCCCCCCCCCCGCTTTCCAAGCCTCATGCAAGTGTCTCGGGCCATAACTTCTCACACTTGGAGGAGGTGGGCTACATCCGGGTCATGACTCCTGGGTGCTTTTCTACTGTAGCCATGTAGCCGTTACCCGGACACAAAATTCGACAGTGGCTTCTCTGAATGGCTTCCTTGAATAATTT
>JADBJO010012640.1:40000-42500 GCA_016801955.1 Conus betulinus | reverse complement strand
CAACAAAAACAGTAACAATAATAACAGCATCTACATCGTTGTTATGGAATACCGTCAAAACCAGTGTTAAGCTAATATAAAACTTTGTGACATGAATTATAATCAATAACTTGTTTTTCTGTGTACTTGAGAAGCCAGGATTCCTTGACGCAGTCTACCTTCCCCCGTCCTCTCTCCCTCTCTCTGTTACCCTGCTCTGCTGTCGAGGCATTCCCAGAGTATATAAGAAATTTCGGCGCTTCTGCCGGAACCGAAAGTTGGGAAAGATTCATGGTAATTAACCAAGACACCCCACCAGATCTCTCGATGCAAGATGTGGAAGTTAGTGCCACCTGTTCTCTTTTCTTTAGTCTGCTGAAGTGTGGATGTAATGGGTTCCAAACTGGCATTCTGCCTTGAAATCGCTTAGAGAAACGTATACCTAGCACAACATGCCGTGGCATATTTAAGAATAGAACAGACCAAGCCGAGAGCTGAAAAAGAAAGCATGAGAAGTAAAGGAAAATAACGGATGAAAAAATACCAGAAAAGAAGGAGGGATAAAACTCCATCAGCGTTGTTTGTTGGGGTGTTGGACTACTGACAACAATATCAAATCCCAAATGTTAGACCTGCTTAGATCAAGCAAACACAAGTCACCACTTTGAAATCCCTTTCTTAAGTATCAACACACTGGCTCACCTCTACAGAGGTAATTCAATGGCAAATTGCTGCGTTTCCCATTAGAAAGATGATGCAAACGAAATTACCTGTTGAAATGATAGATTTCATTACATTTCTACTGGCTATTCATTTTGTTCTTAACTTTCTATCCTTTATTTCCTAAAGCAGTTCCACCCCTAAAACCTAAGTTTTGACTGTGTGTGTGCTGATGTATCAATTTACAGTGAATTGTGCAGAAAATGGGGGACGTTGGACGATGGTCTTCCCTTTGAAAGGGATCCCTACCCCCTTCCTAAGCTTCCCCTCACCCCTCCCAAAGTTCTGCAAAACGTGCACAAGTCTTATTTTTCATATCGCACTGCTCTCTCTCTCTCTCTCTCTCTCTCTCTCTCTCTCTCTCTCTCTCTCTCTCTCTGTAATTGACGTTTATGAAGACATATCAGATCTGCCACTGGTGCTGGAATTATTTTTGGCATAGATTATGTAGGTATAAAAAAAAAAAAACTGTTGGATGTTTCTTCTGCCTTTGCAGAATCTAACCTATAGTACCTTTCTATGTGCCCCCACCCATTCCTCCGCGTTTTCCTCTCTGTCCCATCACCCGCATTCTATTTGCGAGGAGCATATTTTCAAACATTAATTATTGAAGAATTTCAAGCGATGGGAGAAGCAGCCACGGACCTTCTGAATTCAGCGTTCATCAAAGAAAGGTGAAAAAGGCAACAGCACATAGAGGACTTTAGGCGACATAGAGCCACTGCGATTGGGTTTGCAGGCAGTTGGGCTTACCTGCTGTTACATATCCAGCACATGTTACATATCCATGTTACAAATCCATGCACACACACACACACACACACACACACACACACACACACACACAGAGGTACGCGTGGATGTGTGGATGCTGGCATGAACACACACACACACACACACACACACACACACACACACACACACACACACACACACAGGTACGCGTGGATGTGTGGATGCTGGCATGAACACACACACACACACACACACACACACACACACACACACACACACACACAGAGAGAGAGAGAGAGAGAGAGAGCACATACACAGTGTCAGTATCCAGTGAGCACATTCTCAAGTTCTTGCCTTACAGACCACTTCCTGATCGTAAGCTTTTAGTCACTAAGTGATCTCGCTACCCTCACCTGATACCCCCCCCCCCCCCCCACCATCCCCCACTCTCACTTCATTCCTTCCTGCATCCGCATCCCTTCTTCATACCCCCTTTCCCATGTCCCTCTCCCCCGTCTCCTGCTCAAGACCCAGCCTTTTAACAGGAGTAGTGCGTGCGTCTTGATGGAGTCAGCAACCTGTGTGCAGAAAGCAAGGGAAACAGTGTGCCCTTTGAGTCCGAGCGTTGGCTGTGTTTTCGCATTAGGTCTCTCCTTACTGCCTGTTTCCCCGCACCCCACCCTCTCTGTCTGTCTCTCTGTCTGTCTGCCTGTCTAGCCATCCATGTACCTGCGTGCCTGTCTACTTGCCTGCCTGCCTTCTGTCCGTCCGTCCTTCCGTCGGTCTGTCTGTCGGTCTGTCTGCCACTCTTTCTTTCTTTCTTTCTATAACACACACACACACACACACACACACACACACACACACACACACACACACACACACACACACACTCAAACAGACATGGCACGGACACAGACACAGACAGATAGAAAGACAGCCAGCCAGCCAACCAGCCAGCCAGCCAGCCAGCCAGACAGTTAGAAACACACACACACACACACACACACACACACACACACACACACACACACACACACACACACACTGGTTATAGCAAACACAT
>JADBJO010012640.1:22500-30000 GCA_016801955.1 Conus betulinus | reverse complement strand
TGTCGTTTTCATTCTAGATAGAAGGAGAGAGAGAGAGAGAGAGAGAGAGAGAGAGAGAGAGAGAGAGAGAAGCATATGAGGGTGAGGGCCAGGGAGGAGGAGGGGGAGGTGGGGGGGGGGGGGGGGTGAGGTCGGGGGCAGGGGCCGCGTATGGAAAGAGAGCAGCAAAAACACGAACAGAAGACGAAGTCAGACACGGACTTTTGGAAAGTGAGACGAATGCGAGAACCATAGGAACAGCTTAAAAAAAAAAGCTGCTGAAAATTAACTTTCAAAAAGCAGCTAAAAATGAACTTCACTGGCTGTCTTTGGAACCATGCTCACTGACTGTCCCTGTCATTGCCCTCTCAATGCGCCGCCAGTACTTTCCTCAATTGCTCCTCACCAGCCTATCAATGGCCCCTCAGTGACTAGTCAGTGACCTCCACATGGCCTCTCAGCGTCCGTTGAAGTCCCCTTTCATTTTGACATCCCAACGACCTCATACTGCCATCTCAAGTGCTCGCCTTGGCTTAAGGCTGTGTCAGACCAACTGACATAGGCTACAACACCAAGGCTGCATCAAAATGTTGTTGTTATGCTACCAATGACATAGGCTGGAACAGTACATCAAAATGTTGTTATGCTCTGGTTATGCGGGGATTGTCTTCAGTTGTGTGACAAGCTCCTAGCATAACATTATCAGTCTGCAAAATCCCTCGAAGTCGTTGTGTGGCTGCCCATGTGGCAGGGTAATCAAAAACGGTCACACGTGTAATGTTCTCATCCCCTAGCTGATGCATTTGTACCATAGTGCTCAAGTACTTCGGCTGTTCGGATGATCCCTGGAGTCTTTTAGCCAGGGTACGACGACGACGACGACACAACAACAACAACAACATATCAGTGCCCTGTGACTGACCTCTCATTTTCCTTTCGATGCACTGTCATGCTTTCACAATGCCACATCAAATCTCGCAGTATATATCCAATTACCTCGCCCTCCTCTTCCTCTCTCTGAAATTCTCAGTGACCTATCGATGACCCCTCAATGGCCGATCAGTGGCCTCTTCATATCTTCTTCGTATCATTTCAACACACTTTTTCATAGCCTTTTGCTGCTTCTTCATGACTCCACAGTGTCATTTCAATGCCCTTTCGGTGGCCCCTAAATTCCCTCTCCATGGCCTATCAGTGCCCATTCAGTACCCCTTAAACGTCTCAAAGCCATGTAACTACACACGAAAATGCCTCTCAGTACCCTCTCAGTGCCTACCAGCGCCCTGTCAATGACTACCAATAGCCCCTCAGTGCCTACCAGTACCCTCTCATGCCATATAACTATACTCTAAACGCCTCTCAGTACCCTCTCAGTGCCTACCAGTACCCTCTCAATGACGACGATGACGATGATTATGATGATGACGATGATTGGTATCGCTGTCATTATTTTCACTATCATCATTACTATTTCATTTCGAAGTGTGTCCTTCCAAACGGCCTCGTTTTCATTTAACGTCCCTTTGCGGCCAGTTTGAGAAGTCACGTGGTTGCTCGTTCTTCGTTGTCGATGTCCTTAATGTTGTTTATCGTGCCTGGAGAATAGACTGAAGGTGTCGGAACGCGTCGTGTTTTGTCTTGTGATTTGTTGGATCTATTTGCCCGGTGGAATGAATATAATCTATCTTCTAAATCTAACCAAAAAGTTGTTCAAATAGAAAGTTGGTGATGTTGGTGGAGGTGGTGGTGGTGGTGGCGTACGTGCGTGCGTGCGTGCGCGCGCGCACGTGTGTGTGTGTGTGTGTGTGTGTGTGTGTGTGTGTGTGTGTGTGTGTGTGTGTGTGTGCGTGCGTGCGTGCGTGCGTGTGTGTGTGTGTGTGTGTGCGTGTGTGTGTGTTTCTCTTCGTGTTTCGTCATTCTCATGATCGTCAATTCTGGGCAACTGCACGGACGGCAACAGCTGAAACAGTACTGGCAGTGATAGTTGTCATTCACTGGTTCTCCTTCTCTCTTCACCTGAATATGACACGCTTTGAACCGCTAGGCTATGAACATACCCTGCCCAGTACAATACCTGGAGGTGCTTTAATACTCCGCACTGGGCAGCAGCAACACTGAAGTTCAGCGTGGGTATGTCGAACGCATCGCAGATTTGCCAGGCTGAGTTTCAGTGGGTGTGTTTCTGTTAGCATCACAGATTTACCGAGCAGAGGTTCACAGAGTGTGTGCCATTTGCATCGCAGATTTGCCAATGACTCCCCTGGGACGAGAGGTTGGCGTGTGTGACGTCTTTTAGTTATCTTTCTCCATCTGACGCTAATCGCTGAATTTTGAGGGCGCATCTTCATAATACAACATGCAAGTGTGCCGTTCAGGACATCGGTGTAATTGTATTTCATCAGTGTCGTTATCACCTTTGCTCGTCATGATCATCATCACTGCACAGTCCTCATCGTCGTCGTGGTTGTCGTCGTCATCATCATCATCATATCATCATCATAATTATCGTCATAATCATATTCAGCGTTGTTACACTGTCGTGGGCACATTCATCATTTTAGAGAGAGAGAGAGAGAGAGAGAGAGAGAGAGAGGCGCGCTCCTGACCTGCATTAAGAAATAACAGCTACAACATTCAGCAACTTTGTCTGCTAGCGCAATCTGCCTTTCCTTGGTGCAAATCTAAATCCTGATCCATTGTAGAGTTCAGGCAGGTGAAATCGGGATCCGAGTGTCACCAAGGAGAATACTGGATTTTATCTCATGTTCGGGCACTCTCGGATTGCTTCGTATTCAAGTTCAACCACACACACACACACACACACACACACACACACACACACACCACCACCACCACCACCACCGCCGCCGCCACCACCACCACAACCGCCACTTTTTCCTTCTCTTCCTGTGTGTGTTTTGCTTACCTAAAGGCGTAGATTATTTTCTGCTGAGTAACTCCCCCCCCCCCCCCCCCCCCCACCTCCCCCTCCTTCTCACTACCCTCCCAATAACCTCTTCCCCATCTCCGCGTCCAATAGATCAGAACGTATAGTCAAGAACTCCAGATATGTCAGGCCTCCATTAAGCACTGATACCCCTATCTCCTCCCTCCTGCCCTTCCCTCTTTTGCATCAGGGCTACAGTATTGACCAGCATCTTGTACAGACGTCATCAAGTCTGGAGAGTGGGAGGGATGAAAGAATCCTCTCTCTCTCTCTCTCTCTCTCTCTCTCTCTCTCTCTCTCTCTCTCTCTCTCCTCTCTGGCCCTCAGCCCCTTCTTCAGCAAGGAAACGATAATAAAAGAAAGAAACGGGGTTACTGACCTGCCAGATGAGTGGAACGAGAGGCGTGCAAGACGAGGCGGCAGCATGGCTGTACCTTGAGGACCTGTACATAAAAGACAGACCAAAAAAACGTCAAAGAAAAGCGCAAGTAAGATAAGCAAGATGATGGCTGACCTGGCTGTTGTGTGTTCGGATGATGGCTTCAGCCTCAAGCTTGATGGAAAGAAATGTCTCAGGAGTTAGCCTCTCTCAGGAGTTACCGGTAAATACCCCCAAACAAGGGGGCGGTGGGGGGAGGAGAAGGGGCAGGGGGAGGGGGGAGAGGAAAGGTTAGGTGGAGGAATTGGGAATGGGAGACAGGGTGTGGGATGGGGTGAAGGATGGAAGTGGAAGTGGAAAGGATGAAAAACAGTGCAGGACAGAAAAGCGCTTTGGGGATTTTCACACACAGAGAGAGAGAGAGAGAGAGAGAGAGAGAGAGAGAGAGAGAGAGAGAGAGAGAGAGAGAGAGAGAGAGATTAGTATCAGGAGCGCTCAGACAACAAAAATTGGGAGAGACAATTGAAAAGAAAACCTTTTCAGTCAGCTCACAAAGCTCAGGACCAATGTCGCATCTTTGTGTGTATTTATCTCATATTGATTTCCGGGCAACGGTTTAGCGATTTTTTTACTGGATTTTTAACAACCGAGAATGATTAATCAAATCAGTGAAAAAAAAAAATCAACAGAAGCAGCACAGAGACATTTTATTGTGAAAAAACAACTGTGGAAAATGATGGTAACGTTTGGCTCTACAAGTACTTTGTAAGCTGCAGCTTAGGATGTGACGTCACTACATTTTATGGCTATTACTTACTGCCAAAGCCTTTTAATCTAATACAATTGAATTAAACCTGCGAAGACAGAAAACAGTGTCAGAATTAGGGGGGAATCTTTAAAAAAAAAAAAGTTAGAATTGAATGTGATCACAAGTCTGGTCTTGGTTGCCGTTCCCAGGCAGTGGTCTGCGTTGCAGTCTGTTTTTCAATCAAGGGACTGCTGTCCAGTCACTTGCAGGAGATATGCCGTGAGGTCCTCTGTCTCTGGATTGGAAGCCTGCAGTCTGCAAGATGATTGTGAGCCTTCTCAGAAGCAGTTTCAGGGCCACCCCGGTACTTTCGCTTGTGTGAACTACTCGCGCCGCAAGCTTCCAAGACACAGAGACATCCCAGAAGGGGGAGACCAGCTGATGCCACCACACCCTTCGTCTCATCCATCTAGGGAAAGATGCAGCTGACATCTATGTTTGGGTGGTAAAGAGAGTTATGCCAAACTGCCTGAGACCAGCCAAGGCCAGTCCAGCCACTGTAACCGCCCTGCAGCCATTGACTCACGACTTAAGCATACTCACTCTGAAATAAGAAAACAAAGATGTAGAGGGAACAGATCAGTGTTACCCACAATTGCCAGATGGACTGTCATGGCATATGTTGATGGCGTTCACCATTTCTTTAAATCTGACAGTGGTGGGCCTGCTTCCAGTTCACAGGTTGGTCACACTTCTTCGCTTCTAACAGTGTCAATCAGTCAAGTTCTAAGCACACACACACACATTTGGTGGTTTAAAACGCTGGCAGAGAGGCTATGTGCAGGCAGTAGACAAACCTTCTTGTCTGTTGTCCAAACAGACAAGAACACTCTGGCAAACGTGGTTATCTGAGAGGGCATTCCAGCAGCCATCTGAACAATTCTGTCATGGGGCATGGTGAATATGGTGTCTGGCCATCTGAACAATTCTGTCATGGCGCATATAGTGATATGGTGTCTAGCCATCTGAACAATTCTGTCACGGCGCATGGTGAATATGGTGTCTAGCCATCTGAACAATTCTGTCGTGGCGCATGGCGAATACGGTAGTTAGTGACCTATGCAGGTGAATAGGGCCACTATGAAGGTGAGTAGAAGGAAAGCGAGGTGAGATGCTGGTTTTATCTCTTTTACATCCGTGCAGAAACTAGGTCTGTGCCAACTGCAGCTGTCATCTCAAAACTACGGGCCACAAAAGGTGAAATCCCGCAGATCTTTCCACCCACTGAAGGGGACTTTTCAGACTTTGCCAAATGACGTAGCCCGACGTATACATCAACATTTACGAATAAAACAAAGATGGAAAACAAATACAAATGTAAAACGGTCTATTTCCACTTTAGCACCTTCTTGTTCAAAGTCCATTTCAATTTCGATGCAAACAAGGTAAGTCTAATCTTCAAGGGCTACGACCCTAAAAGAAACATTTTCTTATGATGTTCGTGCTCAATTTTTACTATGCACCAAAAGTAATAATGATCGGTAGAAAGAGCCGTCAGAATTTTCGTACGCCAGCTGTAATATAAGGATGAATATGTGAGAAATAATTTCATATATGAAACAATACTTTTGAGCCATGAAACAGAAAGATGTGATGGCTTTTGTTTATTTTTTCCCCTTGTGTAGACAAAAAAAAAACACACACGAAAAAATGAATGCGCAAAAAAAAACGAATTGCTTGAGCAAATCAGGGCCAGATTTATGGGTGGACAATGGACAACTCAGCGACGCATGCTTGGGAGAGAGAGAGAGACATAATAACCATATATCCCCAACTCAGTGACGCAGGCTTGGGAGAGAGAGAAGACAGAATATATATATATTCTCTCTGGTCGAGAATTGAGTTACTGCGTTTTTGTGATGACTTCAAACTTTTGGGAGCTCTTTCGCAGATTGAACAATGCAATCCATCAAAAGTTGGTCAGCTTTGCAGTGTGACGAATGCCAAAGTTAAGGTTTGCTGGCAGGTCGATGGATATACTGTTTGTTTGAAGACTGTGCTGACAAATCCTCCCAGAAAAAAAAAAGAAAAAAGGAGATTGACAGTGGCAGAGAGAGAGAGAGAGAGAGAGAGAGAGAGAGAGAGGAGCGTGCATGCGCGCGTACGTGCACGCGTGGTGCGTGCGTGCGCGCGCGCGTGCGCGTGCTTGTGTGCGCGCGTTCTTTTTTTTCCTCTGTGTAAATGCATGTCTGTCATTCTCTTTCTCACTCTGCCGTTCTTCTTCTCCTCCACCTCCTCCTCGTCGTCGTCGTCGTCCTCCTCCTCCTTTTTCCTTTTTCTTCTCTTCTTCCTCTTCTCTCTCTCTCTCTCTCTCTCTGTCTCTCTCTCCATTCCATCCTGATTTTTTGTCCTCCTCTTTTTTCCCTCCCTTATATGCTGGTTATATTCTCCTTCTTTTTCCTGGCTCCTAACTTTATCTAATCTGCTCCCAATGACCAGCGCCTGGCGAAATGGTTAGTTTTCGCGGACTTCCAGCGGGGAGGTTTTGGGTTCGATTCCCACCAGAAGCATGTGGGATTTTTCTGCTCCGACTGCTTCCTAACCAGTGTTGAGTTTGCTACGGACTCAGTTGGGAAGACTGGAACCACACTGTCGAGTTTCATCTACTCAATAGATGCGGCTCTGGGAAATTTGCTCAAATTTTCTGACCAACACTGCAGACGTCTGTATCCCTCGGGCCTGATATATATATATATATATATATATATATATATATATATATACCGCTAAAATGCCTAATAAAATTCTTAAAATGCTCGACCCCTTGGGGAGCAACATCTGTTAAAAACAGAATGGCAAAAGGAAGTTTTAAACCTTCCTTTTACCATTCTGTTTTTAACAAATATATATATATATATATATATATATATAGAGAGAGAGAGAGAGAGAGAGAGAGAGAGAAATACTGAATTATAAACAAAGCTTGCTCTTATGTCTCAGATTGTAGAAATAGGAGAGAGTGGTAAGCCTTCATATCTGCAGTGGTAGATGATTCTGCCTAACTGACAGTATGTGCTTGAGTGGGTGAATGGAGAATAATAAATGCTTCTCAAAATGAACCTTCAGCAAGCTTATAGTCTCTGAAGCAGGAGACCATCTCCAATGGGGAGGAAGCTCACTAACATATAAACTCCTGGTCAGATACCGGTATTTCGAAACCTGATTATTTCTCCTCAGTGACCGCGGAAAGTGGTAATTTGACTCCTCTGCCTTTTCGGTTTTAAGAAGAATGCTATACCAGAAAAAGGCTGGTGTGCAATACCGTAGTATGTTTGTTGAGTTTTCAAAAAACTACCAAAGGTGCCACCTAAGAAGCAAAAGAAAAATCATGAAAGAGCAAAACAAGCTACATTTTAATGTGAAAAGTAGAAAATATAAAAAGATAAC
>JADBJO010012640.1:0-2500 GCA_016801955.1 Conus betulinus | reverse complement strand
GTGATATAGATACAATAGGTCAGTTTCTAAGCTTCATTGTTTTCCTGTTGTGCTTTAAAAGAATAAATGTTGTCACACAGGAAGAGCGAGACAGGTTGAGAGTAAAAAGTAAAAAAAAAAAAAAAGAAGAAGAAGAAGAAGAAGGGACCATAAGGGATAAAGAACAAATGAAAGAGGAGAAGAAAAGAAGACAACACAAAACATGAGGAAGAGAGGTGCAAAAAGTGCACAATGAAAAGGACATAGAACAAGAGCGAACATGGCAAGAGGGACAACAGAAAGGATAGAGGAGAAGAAATACAGCGCCATGTAGGGGGACAGAGTCTTAGAGAAAATCAGGAGGAATTCCCCTGTGGACAGCCCTGAGGTAGGACGTCTGGCATTCTGAACAACTCTGTTCTTCTGCCTAGTTATGAGGAAACTGACATCATTCGGGGAATCGGTTTCAACCGCCTCTCTCTCTCTCTCTCTGTCTCTGTCTCCCTCTCTGTCTCTCTCTCTCTCTCTCTCTCTCTCTCTCTCTCTCTCTCTCTCGTTTCTTCCCGTCTTTCTTTCATCCTGTCATTTGCTATCCTATCCATTCTTTTCCCCATCTTCCCACTTCCTCTCCCCAACCCCCTCTCTCCCCTTCCTCCACATGTCTGCCTCCGTCTCCTTTCTCCCCCTCCTCTCTCTCTTTCTCTGTCACTCTCTCTCTCTGCCACTCTGTCTGTCTGTCGGTCTGTGTCTCTCCACTTTCTCTCCGTCCCTCTTTCCTTCATTCTTGCTCTTTCTGCTTTCATTCCCACGATAAACAAACAACCTTTTTTTTCGATCAGAGCATCATAATTATCACGTACAAATAGATAACACCACATGTACTTCTTGCGCGTAACTGGTCAGCCCAGTACACGCTGCCAAAGATCACACTAACCAAAAAACAGTGAGCGAACGGAGGAAGAAACAGACAGACCTTCTCCTCCACCTGTCGTAGCTACTAATGCCATCCAGTGTCAGGCGGAGGAGTCCCCTGTATAGTGCCCTGAAAGAGATTCTGTCTGGTACTCTGAATAACCCTTTGGTACAGCTAGGTCAAAGGAAAAGCGTCTCCTGTCAGTCGGTTTCATCTATCCGCTGTTCTCTGTCTGTTCAAATACCAACCAGTCACAAATGATAGCAGTTGTCCTGCTTGACTTCAAAAAGGCGTTTGATCTTGTTCATCATTCCATTCTTTTAAAGAAACTATCTATTTGAACCGTTCCTCGACAGTCTCATTATCAGTCATACTTGGACACAGCTAGTGCTGATTAATGTCCATACCTCCGCCTCAGACTTTGTCAGACATGAAGTCTCACAAGGTTCAGTGTTAGGCTCCCTCCTGTTCTGCATCTTTATCAAAGATTTTCCATTAACTATATCAGATGAAAAAGTCACACAGCAGATTTATTTGCTGATGACTCGTCACTCCAAACAAATGGTGATGATCTCTCTAGGAAAGTCTAAATGAAGTGTTGTCTGGTGTAATTCAAAACTCAACGGTCATACACCCAGCCAAAACCCAATCTATGATTATAACCACTCGCAAAAAACCACCAATCGGCTCTTCTTTGCCTAAAACTTCAGTTGAATGGTACTTCTATCAAACTGGTAGATTAGCATCGTGTTTGACGGTTAACGATAGATAAAGAATTCAAATGGCAATCTCATCTCAATGTTTTGTGCAAGATCACCTCATAAACCTTTTCCTATCTAAAAACAAAACAAAAACAAAACAAAAAAAATGTTTCCTATTAACTCAGTTAAAACGCCTTATCTACACTACGGCGCTTAAACTTTTCTTTACGCATAACTGGTGCCACATATCATTACGCTTCAACAATAGGGGCCGGGAGTCTGGTAATGTTGTCCACAAAAAAGACTGAGCTCTCTCCATAGACACGCAACAAAGCTACTCCATCCAGCTGTACATCTAACAACAAATGAAAAACTAAGGGACTAAAACACACTTCTGATGAGTAAACAATTTGAATTCAACAAGGCAAGAGAGAGAGAGAGAGAGAGAGAGAGAGAGAGAGAGAGAGAGAGAGAGGAAATGTATGTAGAGTGAGAAGAGGAGGGTAGGTGGGAGAAAAGAAGAAGTGGAGGAGGAGGAGGAGGAGGAGGAGGAGGAGGAGGAGAATTCAATAAGGCATTACGTATGTTTAAAATTTCGACAGATACTTTGCCATATTATACCGATGCCCTTCTTACAAGATTGATCAGCTCTCTAGCTCAAAGAAATTCTTTCTCCCCCTATCGACTCATTGATCAATATATAAACAAGCGTAGCTTACTCTGGGCCATGTTACTGGAACCCACATGCACCGAGAATACAAAATACGAAACACATTAAAATATTTCAATAAACATTTATAAAAACATTTGATGTGTCAATAATATTTGATTATTCCATTGAAATCTTTAACGTTCATTTGCAAAGTAAACCATACATTTAAATACATCATCTGAACACGTCACCTAC
>JADBJO010012639.1:50059-56785 GCA_016801955.1 Conus betulinus | reverse complement strand
AAGGGTACATACCAAAACGGTATTGGCATGAAAACGTGACACAGGAAAAACAGAATCTGGTCTGCAGCGTTGTACAGCAACTTCCAATGTGACATGCAACAATATACAGCAAAACATAGCAAAAATAAAACCTTACCCAGCCAAACAGAATACGGCATTCAATCTCACGCAACGAAAAGGAATACTGAAATAGATCTCACGCCGAATAGACAATATGATTATGTGCCACAGAAACAATAAATGAATAAACAAAATGAAATAAACGATAATCATAATAAAAGAGAAGAAAAATGTAGAAAACAGGAAGTGTGGACATTAATCATTATGAGGTGAAAAGAAGGAGACCTCATACTGTTACAGTGGGGGGCGGGGGGGGGGGGGGGGGGGGAGGAGGGAAAAAGCATTTTGGCATTAACGACGAAAGGAATACGATGTTAAAAACGTTGTACCTGCTGTGTATTCTCTTTGGCTGCAAAGTTTAAAATGGAAATGGAATAAGATGTGATATTGTGTACTCATCGCTGCAAAGTTGAAAGCGAAAATGAAATGAGATGTGATATTTGTTACTCATCATAAAGAAAAGTTCCGTCCAGATTATATGCCAAAAGGAATCGCGCCTGCCAAGCGCGGGTATACAGAAGTCATCTGCGTTTGCTGTCGTCGTATGAAGGCTGGTTCTTGCAGTTGTGTGCTGAAGCGTTGTTCTTTCCCCTGGCTGAATTTGAAATGGGAATCATCTGTATTTTTGTGTGTGTCGTTGTTCTTGTGTTAAGCGTTTGGGAAATCCGACATTGCCACGGACTAGAAGTTCGAATGCATCGTGGGACAATGTTCTCCCTCGTTGTTTGTTTGTTTGTTTGTCTTCGAGACGTGAAAAAGAGATTTGAGAGATGGTAAAGCTGGCTGAGCCAGTCTTTTGCCTAACAAGTTTGTATTCCTTGTGTGTGTGTGTGTGTGTGTGTGGTGGGGGGGGGGGGGGGGGCGTGCGTGCGTGCATGCGTGCGTGTGTGCGTGCGTGTGTGCGTGTGCAGAGGGGGGAGAGAGAGGACAGACAGACAGACCATAGACATACAAAGTGTGTTTATGTGTCTGTCTGTGTATGCGTCTTCGTGTGTGAAGAGAGAGAGAGAGAGAGAGAAAGAGGAGAGAGAGACAGACAGACAGACAGACAGAGTGTGTGAGAGAGAGAGAGAGAGAGAGAGGAGAGAGAGAGAGAATCGACAGTGTGTTATCGAATGGCTGGAGCGCGCGAGAGAGAGTCTACTATTGGTAACCAGGGTCGTGGTTTCCCAAGAAGGGGTGGGCAAAGGCGTGAGGCTCTCGCGGCGAGGTCGGTCGCTGTTGGAGGCGTGTCGCCCAGAGGAGAAACCCCAGAGTGAGCGACGTGACAGCGCTTCCGCTTTAGCGATTAGCGCGTGCTTGCTGTTTATGCCCGACAAGCGACCCTGATGTGTCAGCCAGATTCGTGTTCTTGCTGGGGTGAGAGGGGTAGGGTAGGGGTTGGGGTGGAGGGGCGAGGAGGGGGGGGGGGGGTGGTGGGGGAGGGGCGAGGAGGGGTGGGGGTGGTGGGGAGGGGAGAGTAGAGGGTTGTTGCGTTTGGCCTCTGTTGTACGATGATGTTTCCAAGAGAAAGAGTACATTCTTTTAAAAAAAAAAAAAAAAAAAAAAAAAGGGAAAAGAAAAAAGAAAAAAAAAAACGCAAAACGGGAAAAAAAAAAATGAATAGGGGATAAAAGGATTTGATGCCTTTTTAGATTCTGAACGAAAAGAGGTTTTAGGTGTTCACTATTTATGTTATAGTTTTACAGGGCGTTTTTGCTTAGAAATGAAGTGAATGTGGCGGGTCACGTAGACTGTCCTAGTTTTCGGAACATTCAACATCTGTGTTCTCTATCTCTGCTATGTGTGTGTATGTGTGTGTGTGTGTGGGGGGGGGGGGGGGGGGGGGGGGGGGGGATCGCAGACAGGCAGGAGAGAGAGAGAGAGAGAGAGAGAGAGAGAGAGAGAGAGATGAGGATTTAGAGATGAGAGAGATAGGTAGGGCGTGACCCCCCAAACCTTGGTCTTTCTCTTTTCTTCTAATTGCACTGCACTGACCTTATGAGGACACACGCAAAGAACAAGAAGAAAGAAAAGCTTTCGATGAAGTCTCGCGCTGGGGCGGGGGGAGGGGGGGGGGGGGGGGGGGGGATGGCTTAGGCGGAATGAAAGAGAGACGGGGACATAGAGACAGTCTTACAATGATTGGGACGCAGAGCTGGGGGAACAGAGACAGACAGACAGACAGACACAGAGAGAGCCACAGACGGCGCATTCTGAGGGTGGGGTTTTCGCAAATCCCTGGGCAGTCGTTGAGGATTTAGTGGGGTGGGGGTTGGGGTTGGGGGGGGGGGGGGATGGTGCGATGCGTTGCCAGATTAAATGTCCTGCTGTCTCAAGAACTTGCCATGATTGTCGCTCTGTAGAGAAGAAAAGGTAGAAAAAACAGTCTGAAGAGAGGAGAGGAAGGGGGGAAAAAAAAAAGAGAGAGAGAGAGAGGGGAGAGAGAGACATTGAAAAAAGTAAAGGAAAGGGCGAGATATACAGAAAGGAGAGAAGGGACAGAAGAAAAAGAAGAAAAATCTTGGGAAGAAAGGCAGAAAGAAAAGAACATTTGGAAAAAAAAAAAGAATTCATGGGAAGAAAAGAAAGCCACATGGAAAGGAAAGGAAGAAGAAGCAGAAAAGAAGGAAATGAATGAAAGAAAAGGAAAATGACCAGAAAGAAAGAAAGATAGGAAAAAAGGAAAAAAAAAAACTGGAAAGAAAAAAAAAAAACAAAAAAAAAAGTATGGAGCGATACGGGAAGGAAGAATAAAACAAACAAATGAAGAATGAAAGAAAAACGCAGAGAGATAGAGAAAAAAAAAAAAAATGAACGAAAGCGGGGAAAAGCACAATGAAAGAAGAAATGAAAGGACGAACGAACGAACGAGTGCAAAAAAAGAAGGAAGGATTGAGCGCGAACAGAAACATGGGAACGGGATGGATCGAACCATATCGGAAATTACCGCCCACGAAATCGGAAATTACCGAATTTACTTGATCGGAAATTACCAGACAGACACTCGAAAGATTGCTTTGTTGAACAAGGACCATGCGACCCGAACCCCATCTCAATACAAGTGGAGCATTGAATTGAAAATGAAAAAAAAAAAAAAAAAAAAAAAAAAGGGGGGGGGGGGGGGGGGGCATTTATGTGGTGCAATTCTGACATCGGTTTGCAAATCCCATGGTCAAAGAAATTAATTGCGAAAAAAACAGCGGAGACGAGAGAGAGAGAGACGAGGGAGTGAGGAGGGGGTGCCCTGAGAGAGATACTGGTCGGAGAAAATAAAGGCAGCATGTATTACTTGTGATACAATATTTGAGAGAGCAAGCGATCGAGAGAGAGAGAGAGAGGAGATAGACAGAGCAGCGGTGAGAGGATACAGAGAAAAAAAAGAGAGCTGTTGAAAAAAAAAAAAACATAAACCGCGGAAAAAAAAACGTGATAAGAGAGATGGAGGGGCAAGAAGAGATTGAGGTGTTGTGCAGCTGGGAGAGATACGATGGGAGAGTGTTTAATAGAAAGAAACAAAAGAGAGACGCGATCAGAGAGAGAGAGGAGAGAGAGAGAGATGAGGAGACGAGAGAGAGCGCGGAGAGAGGAGAGAGAGGAGAGAGAGAGATGATGAAGTATTTAATTGCCAAAGGAGACCCAGTTTAGTTTAGTACCCGTTGTTTAACGCACTATGAAACCACAACACGAATTCAGTGGAACAACAAACACACACAACACCAAACACCCACCCACACATACATACCACACACACGCCAAGCATGCACGCACATGCACACCCACACACACAACACACACACACACACACACACCACGTAGCGTACGCGCACCGAATGCACGCACACACACACACACACACACACACACACACACACACACACACAACACCACACGCACGCACGCACGCACGCACGCACGCACAAAGCACTCTCTTCTCTCTCTCTCTCTCTCTCTCTCTCTCTCTCTCTCTCACACACACACACAATATAGATATATATATACACGCACGCACGCACGCACGCAAACACACCACGCACGCGCGCACTTGCACACACACACACACACACAACACACCCACACACACCACACACACAAACAGATAGATAGATAGATAGATAGATAGATAGATAGATAGATAGATAGATAGATAGGATAGATAGATAGATTAGACTAGATAGATAGATAGATAGCACACCAGTCAGACAGACCACCCAGACAGAACAGACAGACAGACAGGATACATAAAGGTGATATCAAACATATTTTTTTTAAGAAAGAAAAAAGATGAACAGCAACAACAACAACAACAACAACAAGAACAACAACACAAATTCCTTCCATTCTGATGGAAGTCGGGGCCTGCTGCGGAGTCATTCCATGAGATGCAAACTCACAGACAAAACAACAGGGGGGAGGGGGGGGGGGGGTACTCGAGAGGAAAGGGTACTCAAGAAAAAAACACAACAGAGACACTCGATAGAAAAGAGCACTTAAGAGAGCGCTGACCCTTGGCAAGGTCAAAACGTCCTCTCAACTTCAAACCAACCTTAGTAATCCCCCCTACCCCCACCCCCCACCCCAAACCACACGCCCCTGCCCGTTACTCTCAAGATTTCACATTCATATACATAGCTTACTCCCCTCCCCCCCCCCCCCCCTTCCCCTCCCCCTACTCCTGTTTCGACCTTTTGATTACTGGGTCTGGCACACACAAAAAAAACAACAAACAAACAAATAACAACAACAGCAACAAAAACCGCAGGATTATCCCAAAGTCATTGCCCATCTTTCCGCCAAATATAGTTTGGTTGAAATCGGTTCGGTAGTTTTTTTGTTTTTGTTTTGTTTTTTGTCTTCTCTCCTCCCTCCACCCCACCCCTCTCTTCTCTCCTCCTCTCTCTCTCTCTCTCTCTCTCTCTCTCTCTGCTTTTTTTTCATTGCTTCATTATTCAAAGAGACAACACAAAGAAAACGAAGGGACGCGATGGGAGAGACAGGGAGGAGGAAGGACGTCTCTGTCTTGACGGAGATCAAAGACGATCGAGGGTGAGAAGAGCGCGGGGTATGGTGGCCACCTGCGATAGCTGGTGACACTCTGGCTCTGATCGGGTCAGGGATCCGCGACATAGTGTGGGTGAAAAAGAAGAGGGTGGAGAGGATGGAAGTATACGGGAGGGGGGGGGGGGGTGGGGGAGGGTGTGTGGGGGGGGGGGGATGTGGGGGTGGGGTTGGGGGGTGGGCTGAGGGGAGACGTGTGTGTGTGTGGTGTGTGTTGGTGTGTGGTGTGTGTGAGTGTTGGTGTGTGTATGTGGTTGTGTGTGTGTGTTGTGTGGTGTGTGCGTGTGTGTGTGTGTGTGTGTGGGCGTGTGTGTGTTGTGTGTGGGTGTGTGTTGTGTGTGTGTGTGTGTGTGTGGCGTTGTGTGTGTGTGTGTGGCGTGTGTGTGTGTGTGGGTGGTGTGTGTGTGTGTGTGTTGTGTGGTGGGATGGGGATGGGGTGGGGGTGGTGGTGAAAAGAAATCGTCAGAGAAGGGGACACAACGGAAGGGAGTGATGGTGGGGATGGGATGGGCGGTGGGGGCCAAAATCAAAAACACAAATAAAAAAAAAAAAAAAAAAAAAAAAAAAAAAAAAAAAAAAAAAAAAAAAAAAAAAAAAAAAAAAAAAAAACGAACGAAACGGACAAATTTGTAACCAGGACCTGCAATCTTTTCGTACATAGCTTTTCAATGTTCTTTTAATTATGGCGGGTGTAGGTGTGTTTTGTTTGTTTGGTTTATATGGGTATTTGTTTTGGCATGGTGTTTCTTTTGCGTAATGTTTGTTTGTTTTCTGTTACTGTAGTTTCCAAATAGAGTTTCAGGCGGAGGGCATGGAGAACAACAGAACAGATCTAGCGTGGCTGCTATTGCGCGTAGAAGGCGTGTCGGGGGGGGGGGGGGCGGGGGGGGGGGGGGGGGGGGGGGGGGGGGGGGGGAAGGGTTGAAGTGGGGGGGGGGGGGTGGAGTGGAGATGGAGGTTGAGAAAAGTCTTCAACCTCCACCCTCCCTCTCTCCCACCTCTCGTCCTCACTTCCCTGCTTGCCTCCCCTACCTAGCATTTCTCCGCGACCCCGCGCCTTGCCCTCCTGTCTTTTCTCAACACCCCCTCCACCCCACCCCCCCCCCCCCTTCGCCTTCACCCCTTCCCCTGTGCACCACCACCACCACACCCCTACCCCTACTCCGCTTTCTCTGGGCCTGCGTGCCTTTCACCTCCCTCTCTCCCCTCCCCCTGCACACACACACCACACACACACAACACACACACACACACACACACACACCCCACACCACACACCACCACACACGGCATACGCACACGCACGCAACGCACACGCACGCCACACACGCACGTAACACACACTCACCACACACCACACACACACACACACCACACACCACACACACACACCCACACACACCATCCCCAGCGTTTGTCGATTTGTACTCGTGTCTTTGGTGTTCTAGGAGTTTAAGCTTCACACACACACACACACACCACACACACCACACCACACACACCATCCCCAGTGTTGTCGATTCCTCGTGTCTTTGGTTTTGTTAGGATCGTTTTAAGCTTCACACACAC
>JADBJO010012639.1:42559-45059 GCA_016801955.1 Conus betulinus | reverse complement strand
CTTTGACAGGGCACAGGGGGTGATCTCCAAGAAAGCGCTGCGGTTAGGGCCCCATGGAAACGGACAGATAGTCAGTTTCATGTTGTTGTGTATACAGCAGGGACAGACCGTCGAGAGACCCAGGCCAGCGCTGTCGGTATCGATTTCAAATCATCGTGTGTTTTTAACGAAACAAAATTTCGAACAAATGAAATAACGCGTTTAAAAATTGGATCTCTCTCTCTCTCTCTGTGTCTCTGTCTGTCTGTCTCTCTCTCTCTCTCTCCCTCTCTCTCTCTCTCTCACCACACACACACACACACACACACACACAACACACACACGCACGCACGCACGCATGCACGCGTGCACACACACACACACACACACACACACACACACGACACATCAAGTGACACACACAACACATACGCGCGCGCGCGCGATTAAGTAAAAAATACTGACCTGTATTAGAAACTCATCCATCTGCTGGAGGGAGAGTCTCCACACAAGGTCTTCGTTGAGACTTCTTCCGTGAAGTGTTCGTGTCCACAGCCGCGTCCACCTCAAAGCTGTTGTAAGAGAACCTGTTTCATCGTTAGGGGATCTTGACCCGGTTGTACACCAAGGATTCCTCCTCGCCCTCTAAGAGATACGAGTGCGGTTTGTTTTCAAAAAAAAAAAAAAAAAAAAAAAGGACGAAACTGTGTGTGTCTTCAGCACAAATCTTTGTTTCTTCTTCGTGGCCACCGGTGGGTTCCCAGAAAGGCAGGAGAACTCTAGAAGTTTGGAAGTTTGGGGGGGGGGGGGGGGGGGGGGGGGAATAGCTCACTTGGTAGAGCGCGCCGGACTCGTAATGCAAGGGTTGCGGGTTTGAATCTCCCCCGCCGGGCCGTTTCGGTACAGGGGATTTTTCCCTCGGAGTTAACATTGGTTCTGACTCCCATTTCCCGTACAGTCCTTCGAATGAGACTCTAAACCTAGGTTCCGTGTGTGAACGCGCGCATAACATCTTGCACACACGTCAAATCCCATCACCAACTTTCGGAAGAGAAGGCCAGTTTGGCCGTTGGTCTGGATGATACGTTACACATAGCATGCACCTTCCCGAAGTTGGTGTATGGCTGCCTAATGGCGGGATTAAAAAAAAAAAAAAACGGTCATACACACAAAACTCCACTCCCTTTGTTGGGTAGATGAGATTAATACTTGTCTGTCCATGTAGGGAGTGTCCGCAGGGAGTATCAGCCTGCGTACGCAGAAGAAGAGGAGGGTTAAGCAAAAAAAAAAAACTTCATCGCCCTTTTCACGACTCGTGGAAACATTTTAACTCTGACGACGCATGCGCATGCGTATCGGTAACGTTTGCGCGCGAAACTGTCGGCTTTTAACATACCTGCCCCCTTACAGAATGCGGGCGAAAATACGATAACAGTTGTTCAACGCAGGAATAGCTCTCTCGCTCGCTCGCCTTCAAACATGAGTTATCTCCCTTGAGTTTTCTTTCCATTCTAGATCAAAGTGAAATCAAGCAGCGAACATGTTCACGTTCTGTGAATGCTAAACAGACACGCAAGGTGGTGCGTTTTATTGCTTGGACGGGATCCGCCCCGTACTGTTTGACGAAAAGGTTAAGCTCTCTTTCAATCGGAAGGTGTCTTTTAGGGTTCCTTACCCGTCCTGTCTTTTAACTCCGCTAAGAAACTTCCCCCGTCGTATCTGTTTTTTTTTTTGTTTTTTTTTTTTTTTTTTTGTTTTGTTTGAGTGGGGTTGACAGGGTGTTCACACCGGGAAGCCGGGGACTGACAGCCCTACTTAAATGTTTTGCTGCCAACCGCTTGGTAGGGTCACCGAGTTTTGTTTCTTTTGACTCATTATCTGAGGTCTTGATAGCGACAAAAGCGTCGAAGACGGCCGTTTTGGCGTGAAAAGTAATTGTGTTTGTGATCGGCTTCACGCTAAAGAAAAAAAAAAAAGGAAATTAATCAAGAAATAAATGAATAGATAAATAAATGAATAAAACCCTGTCATTACGACATAGTTACCCTGTTTATGCTAGTTACTGTGTGAACACCAAAACAATGAAATAGATCAGAAAATAGAAATGAAGATTTTTTTTTTTCAAAATCCCGTCCTTAGCGACTTAGTTACCCTGTTCGTGCGGTGCTAATCACTGTGTGAACATCAGAACAGCCGTTAGAGCTGGCGCACTGGCTGAAGCCGTTGTTCTTCCCTGTGCCCAACATCATCCTAGACCTTTTGACCCGAGCGAGATCCCGTACTCTTCCGCTTCGGGTGCACCAGATGGAGGGGCGACCGAGAGAGAGAGAGAGGGGAGGGAGGGAGAGAGAGAGAGAGAGAGAGAGGAGAGAGAGACAGACAGACAGACAGACAGACAGACAGACAGAGAGAGACTGAGAGGGGAGAGATGGAGAGACAGACAGACAGACAGATAGCGCGACAAAGCAGGAGGCAGAAACGCGCACTTAATCACTGTTTGACGTGAAAGACCGCACAGACT
>JADBJO010012639.1:27500-37282 GCA_016801955.1 Conus betulinus | reverse complement strand
TTCTGACCCCCCAACAACGACTCCCGGCGGCGATGCAATGACAAAGGTATGTATCCTAAACGGTAAGAATAAAACTGGGGGCTTTGTGTTTGGTGTGATCGGTTTGTGTTATTTTTGTTTTGTTCCTGTAGTGGTTTTAATGTTGCTTTATTGTTTTGAATTCATTTCCTCTTGTCGTTCAGGTGAATAAGTACTGCAGGCTTGGGGAGGGAAAAATGATTTGAGTTCCCACTCCTCCAAGCACCTTTTTTTTTCTATTTTAATGCTTGGCTTGTCTGAATCCTCTTCTCTCTCTCTCTCTCTCTCTCTCTCTCTCTCTCTCTCTCTCTCTCTCTCTCTCTCTTCTCTCTAAGATTTTTTTTCTCTCCCTCTCTCCCTTCCTCTCTCTCTCTGTTTTTTCTCTCCTCTCTCTCCTCTCCCACTCTCCCACTTCCTCTTTCTGTCTCTGTCTCTGTCTCTCTCTCTCTCTCTCTCTCTCTATCTCTTCTCTCTCTATCTCAGTCCAACATATCTATACTCTAACTCTCTCAAACAATTCAGCTGTGGATGAAAAGAAGCGCAGATCAACAATTCCGTCGTCATTACAAACTCAGCAAAGATATGGGAAAATAAAAATGAGGGGAGAGAAGATGCGGATGAGAAGAAGCAAGTACGAAAGACTACCTATCAAATCTTTGGCTGTAGCATGCGGAAGTGTGGACTTCTGTTTGTGAATATGTTCATTTGTCACGTCTCCTTTCGTTTCCTGCCTGAGCGTGAGCGTCGTCAGTCCAATGCAGCCCGGTTTCGTTAATCCAGCCATGGTCTCTATCATAGAACACCACCTGTTATTCTGTCAGCAAGGGCAGAACATGAAATGGGAATGAAGTATTCCACAGAAATCAGAAGCAAACACTAAGTAAAGAATTATCGTCTTCTGCTGGCAGCCTTGGTGTGACACTGATCAAAGTGTCCTTTCAGGGCACGTTACTAATGTCAGTCCGTGTGTTTTCGTGTGAAATCTTGAGCATTGCTCCAGGATCACATCCTGTCCGAGGACGCCGTCAAAAGTCTCGTCTTTGCATATAATTGTATTCTCTCGTGTTGATTATTGTAAACGCTTTTTTCGTCTGTATGCCTGCGCTGCGATTTCATCAATACGTTGTTTGAAAAATTCCAAACCCTGCAGTCCACTTCATCGTTCGCTCCTCTACATATGGCCGTAGTTCTCTGTGATGGCGCTTGTTTCATTGGATCACTGTTCGGCCCAAAAAAACATCTCTTTAAAAAAAAACTGCATCCTTCTGCTTTCATTCCATTGAGTCTTGCTGCAAGCTGTGAGTGATCTGTCGCACCTGCATACTCCATTACCTCAACTCCCATCTTCATCTGATGCTCCGTCTTCCAGTAATTTCTTCTGTCTGTACTAAAAACTGGTCAATGCTGTTTTGTCCATCGAGCCTTTTTGTTTGGAATCAAACTCCTGTGCCAGTGTAGATACTCTGCCACCCTGCCCTCTTTCAAATCAAACCTGAGCTTTTCCTTTCCTTTCTGATTAATGTATAAAATACTTACCGTGTTGTGTGGAAGTGTGATATGTGCATGGATACGGATGTTATTGACTGACTAGTGTTGGTATTTGTTGATATGTGGAGGATGAGTGGAAAAACAGTGTTGATAGGACTGCGTGTTGGTTGCCCTGGATGTGGTGCAAGCGTTTCATTGTTTATGGCCGGTTATTCTGGTTTATGTAACGATTACTTTCATGTGTTTACCTGATGACTGTAAACACCCAGGGCAGTTATGTGATTAGGCGTATGACCTTTTTCTTTATAATAGTAAGAGAAAAAGGCAGTATTTGAATCGTGTTTGGGGATCCAAAAACGGATGTCAGAACTTCTCAGAATGCCAACAGTTCGAGTTGTCAGCCCGTCTCTTTGATTCGTCATGCAATTGTCAGTTACATTAGTGCTGAAAACAGACAGGAACTGTTCATCATGCAGTGTCAGTTACATCAGTGCTGAAAACAGACAGGAAACTGTTCAAAGCAGCTTTACTTGGATCTCCTGAGAGAAAGCAAATCTCTAATGGTTGATGTAATGATTATAGGGTGCAAATAGGTAGTAGGCATTTAATAGACAGATTGAAGAAAAAGAAAGAAAGAAAAAAAAAGAGATGAACAGACAGACATCTATATTTCTATCTATCTGGCTGGCACAGACAGAACATCTATATTTTCATCTATCTGGCTGGCACAGACAGACATCTATATTTCTGTCTATTTGGCAGGCACAGACAGACATCTTATATTTCTATCTATCTAGCTGGCACAGACAGACATCTATATTTCTATCTAGCTGGCTGGCTAGCTGGCCGTAGTGTCTGTTTCTGTGTCTCTGTGTGTCTGTATGCATAGAAACGTTAAGAAGATGCGATGACACGAACGTTCGTGCGGTATCTATCACACTTAAGCCTATGTTCACGACATGCGTAAATATAATTTCACTAATGTGTTGAACACTATCTTCATCAACCCTTGGTTGTTAATTGATATTCAATACTACAGCGTTTCTGATCTTAATTTAGTTTCATAAACTCGTTCCATATCACAGGACGACAATATTGAAATCAACATCAAAAAGACAATGACTCGTGGGAGTCCACGTGGGGAGAGGGGAGGGGGGGCACTGCAATCATGTCGACAGCAAACGCCTGTCCCTGGGGATGTCATCAATTTCTCATAGCGGCCCCGTAATGACGAGTACGGCACGATGTCCGTCAGTGAGCCGTGAAAGTGACTCGGGATGCCAATCTGAGGTACAGGTGATGGATCGTGTTCATGCTGCTAAATAAAACATGGCCTGACAATCAGTTTCACACAGTTCCCGTACAGGGCAAGGGACGGTTTTTGGCTTTGGTGTCTTCGTGCGTGTGCGTGCGCGCGCGCGCGCGCGCGCGCGTCGCGTGTGTGTGTGTGTGTGTGTGTGTGTGTGTGTGTGTGTGTGTGTGTGTGTGTGTGATTATAGACATTATTTCTTTTTTCAAATTTTCTTAAGAATAGGTGGACAGACAGATAGACAGACAGACAGACAGACAGATGACAGACACACAGGCAGACAGAGAGATGGAAAGAGAGGGAGGAGGGAGAGAGAGAGGGGCAGACCAACAGACCATACACAGCCAGCCAGCCCAGACAGACAGACAGACAGGCAGACAGGCAGGACAGACAGACAGACAGTTGGTGTACAATCAGGTCAGCAGCACATCCCTTCCTCTCAGGACAGAATCACGTTCAGTGCCTTGTTATTTGGGCACTGTTGTCAAACAACTGGGGGGGGTGACCATTGACGTGGTGTGTCAGTCTGTTGAATGCCATTGTGTCCATTCTGGTGAACTGGAATTGGTGGTGATACAGTATGGCACGGGGACACAGCCTCACACCATAGGAATGCCATCGAGTCTTCCCGGTGAATACAGCATGACACGGGGGGGACACAGCATCACACCATAGGAATGCATCGAAAGAGTCTTCCTGGTGAATACAGCATGGCACGGGGGGGACAGCCTCACACCACTCCGGTGCAGAAACAGAAGCAGCCATTTTTGCCTGCAGTGTGTGTGCACGGCCACCGGGTATTTGCACTACTAATGGAAGTTCGTGATCACGTGCAAAATGAACTGTACTGATAGCTACTCGTTTTGTTTGTCAGTAGATTCACCCTATCTCTCTCTCTCTCTATATCTTCTCTCTCTCTCTCTCTTCTCTCTCTCTCTCTCTCTTCTCTCTCTCTCTCACACACACACCACACACACACACACACACACACACACACACACACACACACACACACACACCACGCACGCACGCACGCACGCGCACGCACGCGCGCACACACACACACACACACACACACACAACACACACACACACACACACCACACACACACACACACACAAACATACGTACGTTGCACCCTTGCCAGCAACCAGAACGCAAACCTCAGTCATCGATTGTGGATGCCTGGAGGGAAAATCTGTCCACTGCTCAATGCTCTCAGGAAAAGCCTTGGCAAACAACCTCAGGTCAGACAGACTCCATGCAGTTACTTAGAGAGCTTTGTTTCATCCTATGAATGAGCAGCAGAACAACATTATGAGAACATCAGCTCAGTGACAGACGATTCAACTCTCGTCATGTTTCAGGTTGTCGAGAGTTTGAGGAGGCGACTAGGAAGGCAATAGCTTCACTTCCAGGAAGGGATGATATATGACAAGAGAGCCGGGTCGGTGGACTTCTACAACGATGAGGACACTTTATTTCCCATTCTCTTTATCTTATTCCTCTCCCTGCCCCTAACCCCCATCCCATTTCCATTGACTTTGCAGTTGTGTTATTGTTACTTGTTGGTACGCTTGTTGTGACACACGAAAGGTGTTGCCTGCTTGTACGCTTCGTTCTAACGCTCAGTACTATCACGTATGAATGCACTCACGTACATCTAAGCTACTCTCCACTGTTTCCATCAACCAGCATGTCAAGTTTTAAGGCCGAGCCCTTATTTCACATGACGTTTGAAATGAGTAAGCATGTATACATGGTCAATGAGTTCATGCTATGAACACTTTTAATTCAGGGTTGCTACGTTTCGTTTCATGTTTTAGTCAGTTTTTATGTAGTGGACGCGCATTCACACAATGGACGTTTTCAACCAATGCAGTAAAGAATGTAACATGGTCAAACTGAGTTCATGAGTAGTATGTAAAACACTTTAGGATATTCAGGGTTGCCGACGTAACGTAGTAAGTAGTACGTTTCGTTTCAGTGTTTTAGTCAGTGAGTAAGTTTAAAAGTGTTAGTGGACGCGCCAGTTCCACAACAATGTAATCACAGTCAACCAATGACAAGTAACATTCCAACAAAAGGCCAGGACATCAACATATGAAACAAAACAAACCATTCACCAACAATGTACTCACAGTCAACCAATGCAGTAAACCATTCCAACAAAAGGCCAGGACATTAACATATGAAACAAAACAAACCATTCCACAGCAATGTACTCACAAGGTCAACCAATGCAGGGAGAGTACAAATCCATTCCAACACAATAGGGCCAGGACATCAAACACTATGAAACAAACCATTCCACAAATCAATGTACTCACAGTCAAACCAATAACCAGTAACATTCAACAAAAGGCCCAGGACATTAACATATGAAACAAAACTTGAGTTTAAAAAACAACGAAAGCAAACTTGTCATTAATTGATGTTTTATGATTAATATAAAATAGTGGACTAATATTAACTAATGATAATTATAAAAAACATTTTTCAAGTGATATTTAAGCACCGCGTTTTGTTTAGTATTGTAATACACACACCCTACGCTTAATAAACAATAATGCGTACCTTTTTTTACTTGTGGCAGATACTGATGACATGGATAGGGCTTTTCCCTTTGGTTAGAGTAAATAGCACAAAGTAAATAACTTTAGAAAAAAAAAAAAATGCTTCACTAAGGAAAGTAAACCGATGGTGTAGTGACGTACACAATCACCATCCCAACCCTTCCCCTCAATTCCTTCATTAAAATCAACCCAACAACACAGACACTCAGGGCAACTAGATACCAGCCTCCTCCAAATAGATCCTAGATACCAGACAGAAAAAATCCTGAACATTGAAGCATACAAATATCATTGATTCCGACGGGGAAAACCCATCTTTGTTGGCATTGATTGCGTCTCGTGAGGATCGCGTGACCAACTTGCGGACTGCTTAATTACTTGGATTCAAGTCATTTCCGGTAGACGGTTATAAAAGACACGCGAGATTTTGCAGACAGATGCGCAGAATGGCGGTTTTAGGAAGGTTTTTTTCCTAAACTAACACGACAAAACGAGATCTCTGTTGTTTATCCAGACTGCCAGTCTCACCTTTTAAAAAAAAAAGAAAAGAAAGAAGAGAAAGAAAGAAAAAACAGAAATAAAAACAGAGGTTTATTGAATGTTATTAGTGCGTCATAGTGTGGCATTTTGGTAGGGATGGTTGCACGAATTATTCGGAGGGCAGTGTGATGAAAGTAAATACATTATTCACAACGATGCGTCGTAAATTGAAAAAAAAAAAGGTTTTTCCCCAAAAGTGAAAAGGAAGGAAATGAACTTCCAAATGCATTTTCGCTCAACAGCCTAGGCTAAAAGTAATCAGCTTCATGATTGGGCTTATATGTAAAAGAAGGACGTGGTGGGGGGTGGAGGAGGAGGGAAGTGAAAGGAGGCTGAACAAGGAGGAAGTGTGTGGGTGAACGTGGAAAACGAATCGATCAGCTGGGTCCTGCAATTATTCAACAAAGAAATAGCTCAAAGGAGACAAAGGAGAAATCGTGAAAATAAACTGAGCCGGGCTGAAGAGACGGGGGGGGGGGGGGGGGGGGGGGGGTACTTTGGGTGTCAGAAAAGACGGTTTGTGAAATAATCGTGAAACTAACTGGTCTCAGCCGGGCTGAAGAGACTGGGGGGGGGGGGGGGGGGGGGGGGGGGGGGGGGGGGGGGGGGGGGGGGGTACTTTGGGGTGGGGGGTGTGACACAGAAAGACGAAGATTTGTTGTGACTCGGTGTATCTGACTCTGTACAGGGCCTGGGCATGTGTGCTTACTTTGTGTGTGGGACTTCTTGGAAGGGGCAAGGGGTTTGTACTTACATATCTGCCTGTGTGGGAAAGGTCGGGGATGTGTGCTTACTTTCCGTGTCCGACTAAGTGAAAAGTTAATTTCCATATCTTAATGGAAAGGCTGGGGATGTGTATTTATTTCCCAGTCTTATTGGAAAGGGTGGAGATGTGTATTTACCTTCCTGTGGTCTTACTGGAAAGACTGAGAGTGTGTTTTTCCATGTCTGACTTTTTGAAAAGACTAGGGATTTGTTGTAACTTTCGTTATCCGACTGTGTGGAAAGGCTGGGAATGTGTTCTTACTTTCCATGTCTTATTGGAAAGGCTGAGGAGGCGCACTTAGCTCCTGTGGTTGACTGTTTAGAAAGTTTGAGAAATGCTGCGGATCTGTACTTACTATGCTTGACTAGAAACTGGGATCTGTACTGTCTGTGTCAGTTGGAAAAGTTTTCAGACCTGTGCTTTCTATGGCTGGTTTGAAGTTTTGAGAATCTGTGATTACATTCTACGTCTGCGTGAAAAAAAATGGGATCTGTACTTATCATGTTTGATTTTCCGAAAAAGGCATGGAACATGTACTTCTTTCGGTGTCTGGCAGTTTGGAAAGGCTAAGAATCTGGGGCTTTTTTTTTTTCTTTTTCTGTCTGCATGTTTGCAAAGAATTGTCTTATCTATAGGTACAGATCTGTGAGTATCATCCCGGATTGAAACTGACACAGTAGATGAATTTTTTCTCTTTGCATAATGTACCTGGGTTGGGTTGGGTTGGGTTGGGTTGGAATGGTTTGAGTTAAACGTGTGTGTGTGTGTGTGTGTGTGTGTGTGTGTGTGTGTGTGTGTGTGTGTGTGCGCGCGCGCGGGCTGTGTGTATGTGTGTGTGTATGTGTGTGTGTGTGTGTGTGTGTGTGTGCGCGCGCGCGCCGCGCGCGCGCTTGCATGCTTATGCGTGCGTGCGTGCATGCGAGCGCGCGCGTTTTTGTGTGTGTTTGTGTTTGTGTGTGTGTGTGTGTGTGTGTGTGTGTGTGTGTGTGTGTGTGTGTGTGTGTGTGTGTGTACGTATGTACGCGTGCGCATGATCCGTCCTTTTTGTGCATGTCATGTGGTGGTGCACAAGTGTGTATTATATATCTTTGCGCCTACATGTATGTCTGTGCGAGTATGTGCATGAAAAAAAATCTCAGGAGCGAGTGCATTTCCACACAATAGTGTAATGGCATAAATAAGTAAGAAAGAAAGAAAGAAAGGAGTACGCCTGTAAGCAGACAGAAATAAGCTTTGACATAAAATGCAAATATATATGAACATCTCTCTCTCTCTCTCTCTCTCTCTCTCTCTCTCTCTCTCTCTCTCTCTCTCTCTCTCTCTCTCTCTCTCTGTGTGTGTGTGTGTTCACGTTCTGCCGGCCCAGCACCCTCATCAATAAAGATCCATGGTATATCAAAAATTGTTACCTTGTCGTGCAGATTTTTGTTAAATGCTTTACCGACAAAGTACTGTAAAGACATCAAGTGTGTCTGCTCTGCAGAACTGACAATTGAGCATATACTGGTAAAATGTGCTTCAATGAAAACTTCCCCTGCCTCCGGAAGTCGTAGAATGTATTTTGCCTGTTTCTACTGTTAAGTTATTTTGGGATCAGTTTAATCTTTTCAACTTTTCAATATTTAGATTAGCTAGCTAATTGTTGTGTATTCCTATGCTCGTTTCTTGTAACTCTCTCTCTCTCTCTCTCTCTCTCTCTCTCTCTCTCTCTCTCTCTCTCTCTCTCTCTCTCTCTCTCTCTCTTTCTTCTTCTTTCTTCTTATTAATCTTCTTCCTCTTCTTCTTTTTTCTCCTGGTTTAAAAATTCTTATTTTTGAATATGTTAAAAATTAACAAAGTTTTGCTGTAATTGATGCTAGAGTCTAAAATCATCGACACGATGAAAAGACTTTACACAGATAAACTAACTAAAGTAGATAAATAATCAGATGCTAGAGGAACAGGAAATTATCATAAGACTATCGGAAAGGATCGGCTGTTCAGTCTGCCAGCCTGTGACAACCATCACTAGGCAAACCCATACAAGACAGTTAAGGGGCAGCCACACGATAAGACAGGTAAGGGGCAGTCACACAACAAGACAGTTAAGGGGCAGTCACACAACAAGACAGTTAAGGGGCAGTCACACAACAAGACAGTTAAGGGGCAGTCACTCAACATCTGGCAGCGTAGCAGTGAAGCCCACACCATGAGGATGGACTGCTCCCAGAGTACCAAAACCAACACTCTGAAACACAAGTCTGGAGAACGCTTGGTAGCCACCTGAGCTGTGGGACAGACAGGCGTTAGGCACCGGCCCGTGAAGTCCACTGAACAACACGAGTCAGGAAGCTATCGCACTTTTCATGTTATTTTTATTCAGAGACGTTGCTCACACAGTTTGACCCAAATTAATTTAAAAAAAAAAAAAAAAAAAAAAAAAAAAAAGAATTATTAGTGAGTCCGCCAAACAACAGAGACAAAACAAATCACAAGACAAAAACACAACGTGTTTGGGCCGCATAGGTCTTCTTCAGGCAAGTGAAACAACATTCAGGACAATGAAAACAAAGAACGAACAATCATCACTTATCTTCTCGTATTCGGCGCAAGATGGGCGTTGAATCGTTCATAACCGGGATCGCTAGTTTTCATTGTCCTGCATGTTGTTTAACTTGCCTGAAGAAAAAACCGATGATGTCAAAAACGCGTCGTGTCTGGTCTTATGATTTGTTTGTCCATGTTGTCTGGCGGACTCACTAACAATTCTTTTTCAAATTGTTTCAGTTTCTGCCTGCAGACAACTCACTTTGAAACCAGTATTTCACCCAGTTTTCCTAGCGTTCTTATTATTGTTGTATTGTTGTTGCTTCTACCTTTTGTTGTTATGTCTTTCTGCTGCAGATTATGATGAGGATGGCAATGTTGTCAGAAAATTTTAGAAGAATATAGTAAAGCCTCAGATGAGGATTGGGCATTGTCGCTTTGATTTCTGCTTTCTGATAGAAGCGATAAATAAAGACACAGAGAAGAAGAAGAAAGAGGAGAAGAAGAAGAAGAAGCACAAGAACCAGAACAAGAGGAGCGAAAAGAACGAGCAGGCGA